>JBAMJV010008024.1:0-59839 GCA_037951105.1 Echinarachnius parma | reverse complement strand
ATATCGAGCATTTAGAACACATGATCTGAACTTACAATCTAACTGTAACTTTAATCGTTGTATCTCTTTCTGCAACGGGACCATGAACTTATCATACAAACTTAGAGTGTATTGCTAAGTATAATAGAGACAGTAGCGTAGCTGGGGGCCGGGGTGGGGGGGGGGGGGGGGGGCGGGGGGCGTGGGGCACGAACGTGTTCCCTCCCAATAGTATACAAACAACAATAAAACCATGAGGGTAACACAGAAAGAAAGGCATAGAGTGTGCCCCCAGTGAGTGACGCCCCCCCTCCCCCCTCCTTCGATCGGTCAGACCACGCTATACGCAATACAGCTTACTGCATAACATGGATAAGGGCTCACGGCGTCTGAATGTCTTTCATGTACAAATCCACCCAATGAACCCGAAGGGCAAAATACACATTATTTATAATTGGTATTAATATACTGTATGAAAGTGGAGTCGCTAGTTTTGATGTTTGATTCCGTGAAGAAGAGGCATAATCAGTGTCACTCCATGATACGGGAGCAAGTACACACAATTCGGAAATGAGGTAGTTGACCCCCACCCCCACCCCCACCCCCCCCTCCCTCCCCCCCCCCCCAAAAAAAAAAGAAATGGTTATGTATTTATTATTTTTCCTATCAGTGGCTTAGCATGGTCTGGCTGATTGGGGCGGGAGGGGGAGGGGGATCATGAACTATTGTTCATGTCACGCTCTATTTTGTTGTTGTATATTTATAGCCTCCCAAACCCGTAGCTGAGGTGAAGGGATTTCTAATGAGCAGTGGATACCTTGCTCCCCTATCCCTACCGCGCATAATTAAGTGAATGCTGTGTTCTAATTTCGATCATTGGTTTACTGGAAACCATTTTGTTTGTATGCCCTATTTACTACATCATATTTTGTCATTATATTTACCAGGGTTCTTCTCTGTACCGCATGAAATCTAGGTTTTGTAGATCAGCAAACTATGCTAATGAATCAATATAAATGTCAGATGTAGGCAAGATGTAGGTCTGTTTGTAATTTCACATCCGTTACATCACCATGATCACATTGATGCTTGTGGTATTAATAATATTAAACTCTAGTGCCTATAGTACGAATGATCATTATCTCTAAGCGCTTTACAATTATATGGGTACTTATATTGGTAATATAGTTTGTTTGTTTTCATTTCCGTCATAAAAATATTAACACGAATACAATATGTATAAGAAGGTAAAGCAACGATGACAAAATACCGCGATCATTGTTTTGTTTTGTGGACGTGGTGTAGAGAGCGTGCATTCCAATCGTGATGGTCCCGAGTTCGAACCCAGAGTATGCCCATCGCGGTACCCGGAAGGATATAACGTAGTTCCTTAGCATTGTTTGCACCTAACAATTTGCCTGGCTGGAATGCTTCCCAGGGAGTTGAAAACGTACACTTTGTGTGATTGATTGCAGTATGTATCCGATGACCGGGGTAATAATATCATTGTAAAGCACTTAGAGATGATTATCAATCATATAAGGCGCTATATAAATCGAGTAATATTATTAATATTAAAGGGGTAGTTCAGTTTTAATATAGAGGGCGCTTCAAAACATTTTTTTTTGTAAGGTAACGAAAAACTGAATGTCAAATTTGAAAGAGCATACACTTTTAATGACAGAATAAGCTTTATTTGATCAAAATTGGTTCAGAAATATCAATGAATATATCTGATCGGAACAGGTTTATTCGATGAAATTAAAACAAATAGATAAAATGCTTACACGTTTTCGAAAGTTTTCAAAAGAGGTTTTTAAATAGTGTTATTGATGATCTCTCTATTTAATCATTATTCTAACAAAACATCACATGCACAATTTTGTATGAAAAATGGTTGAAACCAATGCGTTTGATAGAGAGCGCCCTCTTGTGTTTTTAACGGCACTTTTTGAATGATATCAGGCATTTTTCTTAGTCGTTTGTAATTTGTTATACATTCCCGAGCATGGTGGAGTTATAACTATTAGTTTGTAATGTCATTGTGCAGGTTTTGGTTGCAAAAGTCTTACCAAAACTAAACTGTCCCTTTAACAGCTATCAGATAAACAGGAGGATGATACACAACATGATAATTATACTGCATAGCGCATAATAATAATCATAAATGGTTCTACTAAGAATATTCATGTATTGTCTCTAAATACTTAGACAAACGTAACAAAAGCAACATAATACAAATGTAACGATGACGTATCTATTAAGCATCACAATTACCAATTTTTAAAATAGCCTGTAATAAAAAAAAAGTAGTTAGTTATTGAGTAATAGAATAGTAATGTGCACGGAAGATGACAAGTATGTACTATTTATAATAATATTCTGATTAAATACCGTATATTATTTATCATTAGAGTGTTAAAAACATTGGTCTGCGGCGGTGTAATCTTGAAATAGCTACAAAAAGTTAGTTTTCATCCAAAAATTTCGCCCATACGGCTTCTTCAGGGAATTCAGAAAAAACAACCATTTAGAAGCCAAGAAAACTATGTTTCCTAACGGTGTATCATTTAACTTTTTGTACCTATTATTTAAAGGGATCTAGTAACTTTGTTGACAAGTGCAAAACGAGATGCGTGGTTAATCAAATGTGTATTGGTGTGATCTGATATGTCCAGAAAGTAATGTGTAAAAATGTCAAGTTAATTGGATGTTATTTGGCCGAGAAATGAGCGAAAATGCAAAGCGATATTCCCTTTATACTCACTGCACTTACTTTGTACACGGCTGAAAAGGTCCCGTATAGATAATTTCATATCCGAACACTTCAATCGTAAATATCTTTTGATTAAAAGAAGGCAAATAAAATGGGATTCCAACGGGATTCGAACCCGAGACCTCCGGATTGCTAGACCGGTGCTCTTCCGACTGAGCTATAGAAAACCCTAGACGGTGCTCGTCCCTGAAACCCCTTAATTCTCATTGCCTGAATGATACTAAGTCCCTTTAATAATGTACAGACCAAGACTTTGTCACGTTCGAGCATTGATTTCCAGAAACATTGACGTCGAATATTTGTTGAAGAATTGAAATAGCGCGGGTCGCATTTCAGTATGCGCAATCGTTATCATCGATATTAAACATATTTAAAATAATGACGTGATGATGACGATGAGTAGTATGAGTCGTTACAAACCAAGTAACGATCCATTTTACCTCTTATTGGTACTTGAATTATTGTTCTGTCGATATGGCCTAGTGACATTAATGCATCAAATTACAAAGAAATCTGAAATGGGGACTACCCCTGCCTTTGGCGTATATACCCAGGGGGTGTTTGGGGGTGTTAAACACCCCTTTAGCGAACAAATTACTGTATTAGGTATACAAACACACCCCAACTACGTCATTAAATGAAGCTAAAACACCCCCTTGAAAAAATCCTAGGTACGAACATACAGGTGTAAAGACTCGTTACATATATCATAACCTTTAGTTTGATTAGTTCTTTAATTAAGTTTATGTCGATATGGCCTAGTGACATTAATGCATTAAATTACAAAGAAACCTGAAATAGGGACTACCCCTGCGAACAGACAGGTATACAGGCGCACTACATTATACCATGAACTTTAGTCTATTGGTACTTGAATTAAGTTTCTGTCTATATGGCCTAGTGACATCAAGGAGGTTCCTCCTTGGTGACATTAATGCATCACATTACAAAGAACCCTGAAATAGGGACTGTCCATATTACACAACCCCATGCAGTCATACACGTATACATACGTCACATCCTGGGCTAGGCTTTAGTTTCAAGACATTTTAACAAATTATATATTTTTATTCAATTATACTAGGTTTTTTTTTAAATTTATTGGTGGCCAACAGCAAAATGTAAAGTGTTTAACACGCACAAAATAGATGTGAATTTTCAGTTAACAGTGCAGAGTATCCAAAAGTAAGAAGCATTCGCAAGAAGGTGGCAACGAGTTTATGGGAGCAGGCCGTGCCGAAATAAATGTTGTTTTAGTTTGGTTCTTTTGGCTCAATATTGCGCATTGTGCGTCATTATTATTAGGAGTTGAGACCTGGTTCGCCTCAAGCACGGACTTGGGCCAATATTCAAGTCATTACTTAGACTAATTAACCTGTTTCCTGCTAGATGTTGCAATCATCATTATAATGTTAATATACAGGCGGCACAAATACCCCGGTAATAGGAAAGTTATGGAAATGAACTCTATTTGCAAAACTAATTAATCAACATGGTTGAAATAGTATTTTAAAAGAGGGTTTATATGGTCAAACTGAACCATAACCATATAGACATATGAGGACAGTTCCATGCGCGCGACTGAGATTGGGCCAACATAATTATCACAGCTTGTTTCGCCCGTGTTCGCTGCTGGCTTCTCCTAGCTGCCCACTCGAATTCGCGTGCGACGTGGTTTGCACAAACTGCGGATGAATTGAGTCCTAGTTCTAGTTCTATGGTAATACTCATCAACGCCTGTTCAGCATCTAGATGAGGGTAACTTAAAGGGTACCACCACCCAAAATAATATTCTTATTATAGAAAGGTAACATCTTTAGTATTCCATTCCATCAACAAGTTCACAAAAATATGTTTTCAGAAAAAAATATATAATTGGAAAACGCATCACCATTCTAAAGCATGCGTTCATGCGGTCTGAATTCCGAAGACTATATGTGTGCAGAGCCAGAGCGCTCTGTGCAGAGCGAACGAATCGCCCGGGATTCTATTCCCTACAAACGTACGCGTGAATAGCTGCATTGGCGCACTCGCAAATGCTTGGCCTGTATGGAACCAGGAAATAGTAGTGGTTCCGTAAGTGGTAGAAATTAATTGCTTTGTTTATGAATTACACAACCCTTTGCAAAATGTTGGGTATCTATTTGATATCACAAAACGGTACCAATACATATAATAATGTGTTGTTCTTTGCCTGGTGGTCCCCTTTAAATTTCATGAACTAAGGGAACTAAATGGTTTCAAGAGCCACATTGAATTGTTCCAAAGAGGGCAGTGGTAGGTAAAAGACCGTCGCATTATACAAGGTGGCCCAGAAAGGATGCAAATCCTACGATCGTTAATTTCATCAACACCATCGACCAAATGTCATTGTTTTTTGTTTGATTGGGTAGAACATTCTTTTTCCAACAAAATGATACCATGATCATTGATTTTGGGTAAGGCGTTTGGATCCTAGGGCATATTTCTGAGGCAATGTCGTTTCCTAAATTTGCTACTTTTTCGTCTCCAGCGATCCTCTGAACACCAAGACATTCTCGCCCCACGGCCTGGCATAGAATTAGCTGTACAGAAGAACCGCATGACTGCTCTCCCTTTGTAAGGAAGACAATGTGAGCCATTCTTATGTACAGCTAATTCTACGGCAGGCCGTGGGGCGAGAATGTCTCAGTGTTCCGAGGATCGCTGGAGACGAAAAAGTAGCAAATTTAGGAAACGACATTGCCTCAGAAATATGGCCCTAGGATCCAAACGCCATACCCAAAATCAATGCTCATGGTATAATTTTGTTGGAAAAAGAATGTTCTACCCAATCAAACAAAAAACAATGACATTTGGTCGATGGTGTTGATGAAATTAACGATCGTAGGTGTTGCATCCTTTCTGGGCCATCATCACTAAAATAATCAATTTTAAAACCGTTTTTGTCCAACTTTTACATTAACAGATTAGTAACGATATAACATGGTCGGTGATAAAAGTGTATATTTTTAATTTTTTGGGTGGCGTATAGTGTTTCCCAGGGTTTCCCATTACTGCTAAACCTATTTCATATTCAAATCGTATTTTTAGAATGTTGTAATTGAATCGCAATGTTGACTAAGTAATTTACACAGTAAATAAATTCGTTAATTGTTAAATTTGTACTCAACTATTAAATTAAATACCGGTTCAGGCTCTCAGAGCGAATGTGAACACAATGACGTATTTTTCGATCTTGTTTTTCTATTTATGTTCCGTTCTTTTATTTTCTGCTTCTGCGTCAGCGGATCGATTCACAATCCATCGTGCATGTTGCATCGAGCATAGATTGACCCGCTTTTGGGGGTGTCACCCCTATTTACGAGCCATGTCTTCTTGTTCTAGTTTGGGCAGCACATGGATGATGTAGTAAAAGGGCGGGCAAGGGCGAAATTACCCTCCCCGCCATCTCCAACCCCTTGGACCAATTATTGCCTCCATCGTTGCCCCTTTGAGATACAAATAATATTTTTAAAATGCATTACATAAATTATAATTGATGTTACGGAATGCACCCCTCTTGGTGAACGTCGTCCCTCTCTTGCCCCCCCCCCCCCCCCATGTTACCCTCCCCCCCCCCCCCCCGTGTCGATTCCGACACTGCCACTAAATATGTGGGTTACTGCCTTCCAGCGTGCCCGTTCAAGCCGAGCGTGCCCAACAACCTCTATACAGTTTCTTTTTTCGTTCTTCACGTCTCTATTTTGTTCTAATTTACGAAGAATCCTCGATCGAATGTTACTTAAATAATCCAAGTGACACCATTTTGTCTGAATTAATTCGCACCTGTTTGAGAGCTCCTTGGGTTAGAGGCACCGGGGCAGACGTAAACACCACCGTTGCTATATTGGTATGGTCTCAAACCCTAAAATCGTTAGACTGTGACTGGGAGAGGTGACACTTCAAAGATGATAGGAAAACGTGATGGTGGTGATGGTGATGATGATGATGATGATGATGATGATGATGATGATGATGATGGTGACGATGATGGTAATGACGATGATGATGATGATGATTATGATAATGGTGATGATGATGATGGTGGTGGTGATGATGATGATGATGATGATGATGATGATGATGATGATGATGATGATGATGATGGTGATGATGATGGTGATGATGATGATGGTGATGATGATGATGGTGATGATGATGATGGTGATGATGATGATGATGAAGATGATGATGATGATGATGGTGATGATGATGATGATGGTGATGATAATGATGATCATCATCATGGTGATGATGGTGATGATGATGATGATGATGATGATGATGATGATGATGATGGTGATGATGATGATGATGATGATGATGATGATGATGATGATGATGATGATGATGATGATGATGATGATGATGATGATGATGATGATGATGATGATGATGATGATGATGTTGACGATGATGGTTATAGTAAATCGTTATAGTGTGACCGGGCGGGGTTAGAAAACATGAAGATGATGATGTTGTTGATGATGATGATGATGATGATGATGATGATGATGATGATGATGATGATGATGATGATACTTATAATACAAATACAAATACAAATAATGATGAGTATAATAAACATGATAATAATAATACTAATCATAATCATATTCATAATAGTAATGATAATACGACTATAATAATAATATCCCCTTAAAAAAAAATAGAACAATGAAACTAGATCCACAGAATGAAAAAAAAAAAAAATCTACTTCATAAAGAAAACAAATTGAATGTGGGGGGAAAAACCACAAAGCCAGAGGCTTTTCAAGGATTAATTCCCATAAGGGCTACAAGAATTGAGAAAACAGAAAACAAAGGGTAGGAAGAAAAATAAGACTAGCTTGCCAGCACATCAAAGTGATTGTTTAAATTTGCATGTATGTTCTCATTGTTCATCTGGCAATAAATAAATAATATATTTGTGTTAAAACTTTTATAACGTTGGGCATGCAACTTGAGTGTGGTTCGTGATAAGTTATATTAAAGGTAGTTCAGATTCTTCAAATCAGATGCGCGGCGCCATCTTGCGTACGCGTTGCGCACGGTGCGTAATACACGTTAGCTCAGTGTTATGCAGTGCGCGCATACGAGCCTAGTTCAAAATGGCGACCCGCTGTGTAGCATCCCCACGCTTGATTACCTTTAAAGGGATCCAGTGACCCAATTCCACACAACTTACTCAGAACTATTATATCGTTCTCTCGAATCTTGTTGTATTCGTATAACCAATAGAAGCATGGAACAGGTTTGGGCTTTTCCAATTTCCCTTTCGGTAAAAAGATATTTATGATAGAAGCGTTCGGATTTGTAATTATCCACTGGAAGTTATGAACTGTGATTAAGTTCTTCAAACGGAATAATCTTCTGGATACGGAGTTTCACACCGATTCATTTTGCGATTTGCAAGATACATAATATTTCACATGTTGTTTCCTTGTTAAATTTTCACCCGCCATTCATGATACGTACAACTTTGTTTAATCTACTTGTTGTACAGTAAGCTAAAGTTACCTATATTTAGTTGTGGTTTTGTTTATTGTATATGTCATATAGAATGAACAAAACGACAACTAAACATAGGTATTCTTGTTATATGACTCATAAATCAAAACAAATGTACGTAATAATATAATCATTGATTATATTAAGTACATTTTTGTTTTTAAGTCATATAACACGACTAGACGACTCTATGATATACATCTTGAGTGATCAGCAGCAAACTACTTTGGGTCAGATTTCATTTCAGAATATAGAGTACGGTACGATTTAAAAACAAAATAATAATGATTTAATATCATAACATGAAATATAAAGACATGGTATCATCTGCGAACGTAATTTGAAAATATTTCTATAAATATCAAATTTCGTTTACTAATATATACACATGTATATAAGTAAAAGTTCTGAGATAGAAAAGTGGTGTAATTGGATCATCGATTAAATCATCGAATAAATCTGGGCCCCAGATTTATTCGATGATTTAAAAAAGAAAATGTATACAAATGCTCACACTTTTTCAACAATTTTCAAAAGAGGTTTTTAAATAGTTGTTGATGATCTCTCTATATAATCATTATTTCAATAAGACATCACTTGCATAATTTTATATGAAAGTAGTTGAAGCCTATGCTTTTTTTATAGAGCGCCCTCTTGTGTCTTAATGGCTCTTTTAAAATGATAACACGCTTTTTCTTATTCGTTTGTAATTGTGTAAACCTTTCGAGGATGGTGGAGTTATAACTATTAGTTTGTAATGTAATGGTGCAGGTTTTGGTTACTAAAATTCAGGTTGACGAAAGCTCTACTCTCTTTACCAAAACTCAACTAACCTTTTAATGTTAACGAGATCAATATTTTGTTTACGTGCTCAGATTCATTACCTTTGTTCCACGCTCATTTGTAGAAATGCAATCAATTTTCCAATCAAAATGTACGAGGCTTTTGGGATTATTTACTTTATGCCGAATGACAGCTAACACAATTATTTGGATTAAGATACTCAACCGCGCCTATTTACTTATTTTCGCTTTAGAAAGAGATTAACCACAATTGTGTATTGAGCTTTATGAGTAATGAGTAAATATTAATTAATATAAACATAATTAAAAGTTCTAGATTTGTTATGTTATTGTGAGTTCATGACTTGAATTGGATGAATTTCTTTTTAATTAATGGATTACACGGTACAGAAAGGGTCGAGGTTAAACTAAAATGATAAGCCACAAAAGGCAAAGAGATTAAGAAATACATATTGCCGTCAGTAGTGTAGCTTCGGGGGGGGGGGGGGAGGGTGCACAGGGGTGGGAACACATGCCCTAATAATTTGACACACAATAATACAAACAAACAAAACATTTGAGTAAACATTTATACATTCAGCGTGACTCCACAGTCCACCCCCAATAAGTTCGGCAACGCTGTTCTCACTACTGACTCGATTGTGTAAACTCTGGTGAACTCCAGTAAGCGCGTCGAATAGCCTACATAACTAAATGGGTATGGAATTAGAGGAATTATTGGAAATCTATGCTGTATGGCCTAAGTTTAACAAAATTGTAAATTTGTATAAATAAAAAAAAAACATGTGGGTAAACATTCATACATTCAGCGTGACTCCCACCCCCAATCAGTTCGGCAACGCTGGTTTCGCTTCTGACTCGATTGTGTAAACTCTGGTGAACTCCCGTAAGCGCGTCGAATAGCCTACATAACTAAATGGGTAAGGAATTAGAGGAATTATTGGAAATCTATGCTGTATGGCCTTAGTTTAATCTCCTGTCCTCGATAAATAATTATTTGTTGTCGCGGTTCGTGTGATGATTCTGAGAACATGGAGGGGGGAAAATATGAGAAAGTATGAGAGGCGGGAAGGGGAGGAGGAGGTGAAGAGGATGGGATGGGAGGGGTGAAGGTAGGGAATGGGAGGGGTAGAGAGGGCAGGAAATGGAAGGGGAGAGGGGGGCATCAGGAGAGAAGGGGTTACAAAGAGAGGGGAGAAGAGGGGTTAAAGGGACTTAGTAACATTGTCAAATCCTCAAAATCCAATTGGAATGCTAGCGGTTCCCTCATCCCTTGTTGTACTCGTATTAAAAATACAAGCATGTGACAGGACTGGTTTCGGTTTTTCAAATTTCCCTTTCGTCAAAAAGATATTTACGATTGAAGTGTTCAGATGTTAAATTATCCACTAGATCGCGAAAACCATGTACAAAGTAATCGCAATGAGTTAGTGGATATCATTTTGTATTTTTGTTCATTACTCGGCCATATATAACGTCCATTTAACTTGAAATTTTCACACAACACCCAGTGGACATATCAGATAACAGCAATATACATTGTATCAACCACTCATCACTTTTTGCACATGTCAACAAAGTTAGTAGATCCCTTTAAAGGGGGATTATACAAATAAAACAAAGAAATAAGTACAAACAGAGAGGGGGAAGGAGTTTGAATAGATACGTTTTAGGGAAAATATGCATCTTTTGATAAAAAACTAGCATATACATTGCAAATTCAAACCAGCACTAGATACTCAATTTGAATTGCATTTAATTGAATTGAATTTAATGATATGAATACAACTCTATTGTTCTCAACACTTGCTAATGGAAATCACACATACAGTATTCATCGTTTCAGGGAAAGTCTTTTTTATAATGCGTTTTCTTTTGGAAGAATTATGACGCCTTGCAATGTTCTGAAGTAGCAGTGCAGAGTAAATGCGTGGATCATAATCGTCCCATAAAATATAATATATGTATTATATCTAATATATTTCTTTCTACTAAAGACATATTCTTAAAGGGAAAGTTGAGTTTTGGTAAAGAGAGTACAGTTTTGATCAAACTGAATTTTAATAACAAAAACCTGCACCATTACATTACAAACTAATAGTTATAACTCCACCATGCTCGAAATGAATACAACATTACAAACGACTAAGTAAAAAGCCTTTTTTTTGTTTTCAATTATATTTATTTTCTCCATTGCTTTTCACAAACAATAACAAAATAACAATAACAAACGATAACAAAATCAGTACATAAAATAATCTGCATGTTAACATAATTATATAGAATATGATGATACATTCACATCTAAATAATACAAATTAACTTTTACTATTTACATGAAACATGCATGCATGAAGAAAGCATGAACATAAAAAGGGGAAAATAGGAGGGCGCTCTCTAAAAACTCATTGGTTTCAACCATTTTAAATACAATATTGTGCATGTGATGGTTTGTTGAAATAGTGATTAGATAGAGAGATAATCAACAACTATTTAAAAACCTATTTTGTACATGTTTGAAAAGTGGAAGCATTTAAACAAAATGTTAACGGTTGGTTAAAAATTATTGAAATGTGGGGCCCCACAAATATTACAAATGGTTATGTTTATGGATATTTCTGCCATTTCTGAACCGATTTTGATCAAATAAAGTTGATTCTGTCATTAAAATGGTATGCTCTTTCAATTTTGACACTCAGCTTTTCATTATCTCACAAACAAATTATTGTGTGTAGCGCCCTCTATACCAAAACTCAACTACCCCTTTAACGCTAAGAAAATGCCACATTTCGCGTCCACCCATTCTTTTTATGTGAGTATCATTCTGCTCAAATTACGGTGCCATGCTCGGAGATCAGGATTATTTTAAGCGCGCTATTTTGGCGGGAACCGCTGTCTAAACATTCCGCGATCATTATTTATTCATAAGCTCGCGGCCATTACCAGCAGCTATAGAAAGGAAAGAAATGATCCCTCTCCCCAGAACCCTCTGCGTGCCAAATTTTATTTATAGGATTCACTTTTAGTCTACTAATTTCTATGGAAAACATTATCCTCTATGTAAGATCTGCAATTAATTCAAATTATGGCCAGTTTTCTAAGAGGTCTTGGTGCCTGTACAGTTCACTTCACACATCTCTTTTGCGTGCATGTAGGCAACACATTAATGTATCTGATACTGTGGGTACTGTGACTACAGTCGACCATGGCACTCAGAAGGTTAACAATAGAAGAAGAACAAAACAAAAAAAGATACGTAGAAGAACAAAACAGAAGAAGAACAGAGAGAGAACAGCATGTCAATGTTCTTGATGCCCATGCATGCAGGTCATTTCCACCATTAAGCCGTCCCCTCGGCGCGGCGCCGGCTGGCTGTTCGATCACGTGACCAACACGGTGGCGTACGTACATGTATAGCTATACTCAACCCGTAAATCTATGGGCCAACGAGCGGACAACGATTCACTTGAGGAGAGAGTCTGCGAAAACAAAAATGATACCGCTTCTAGACTTTAAAGGGATAGTTGAGTTTTGGTAAAGAGAATACAGTTTTGGTCAAACGGAATTTTAGTAACCAAAACCTGCACCATTACATTACAAACTAACAGTTAAAACTCCACCATGCTAGAAAAGAATACAAAATTACAAATGACTAAGTAAAAAGCCTGTTATTAAAAAAAGAAGAGCCGTTAAAACTCAAGAGGGCGCTCTCTAAAAACTCATTGGTTTCAACCATTTAAAATAAAATATTGTGTATGTGATGTTTTGTTGAAATTGTGATTAGATATAGTGAGATGATCAACAACTATTTAAAACCTCTTTTGTAAATTGAAAATTATCAAATAATTGTGTTATTACAATTATTACAAATGGTTATGTTTATGGATATTTCAGCCATTTCTGAACCGATTTTGATCCAAAAAATTTATTCTGTATGCTCTTTCAAATTTGACACTCAGTTTTTCATTATCTCACACAAACAAATATTTTGTGTAGCGCCCTCTATACCAAAACTCAACTATCCCTTAAATCTATCGTATGAACATGAAACCAGGAAGTAAACAGAATGGCGGGGAATGATATCCCTTTTTTTGCTACTCGATGCGCCCCTGACTCTTCTTTAGAGAAGGGGATACATTCATATCAATTATAAAACACAGAGCCACAGTCTTCATCAGATGATGATGGAAAATACAAACAAATACAGTCACGATTATAACGACCAAAGTCGGATGCAATCATTTTCTTTGTCTGCCCCCTCCCCTCCCCCATTATCACCGCCATCGCATGAACACGATGCCAGAATGTAACGAGAATGGCGGGATATGATATCCTTTTGGGCTAATCGATGCGCCCCTGGCTCGGAGATGGGGAGAGGAGGGGTACATTCATATCAATTATACGGCCCAGAGCATCAGTCTTCATCATATGATGATGAAAAACGAAATGCAGTCACGATTATAACGACCAAAGTCGGATGCAATAATTTCTTTGTCTGTCCCCCCCCCCCCCCCCCTCCCCTCCCCCCCCCCCCTCCATAACCACCACCATCATATTAACACGAAACAATAATGTAAAGAGAACGGCGGGATATGATACCCCTTTAGGCTATTCGATGCGCCCCTGGCTCGGAGATGGGGGAGAGGAGGGGGTACATTCATATCAATGATGCGGCCCAGAGCGGCAGAGCCTCAGTCTTCATTAGATGACGATGACGAAACAAATGCAGCCACGATCACGACGATCAAAGTTGGATTCAATCATCTGTTAATGCCTGTCCCCCTCTCCTCCCCCATTAACACAGCCATCGTCATGATCGTATGAATACGAAACCCGAATGTAAAGATAATGGCGGGATATGATATCCCTTTTTCGCCAATTGATGCGCCCC
The DNA here is from genome assembly GCA_037951105.1 of Echinarachnius parma. Lineage (NCBI taxonomy): Eukaryota > Metazoa > Echinodermata > Echinoidea > Clypeasteroida > Echinarachniidae > Echinarachnius > Echinarachnius parma. The sequence continues at coordinate 45,858 of JBAMJV010008024.1, read as the reverse complement.
TGGAGAAGACGAGGGATATAGGATGGGTGCATTCATATCAATGATACAGCTCAGAGCCTCAGTCTTCATCATAATTATGATGATGATGATAAATGAAAAACAAAATAATATCGTCACGATTATTACAATCAAGTCGGATACAATCATCCGTTAATGTCTTCCCCCCTCCCCTCCCCCATTATCACCGCCATCTTATTTACACGAAATCAGAATGTAAAAAGAATGGCGGAATATTATCCTCTTTGGCTAATCGATGCGCCTCTGGCTCTTCTTCGGAAAAGGGGGTACCCAGCTAGCCACCTGACGTCGTGCCGATGTCATAAGTTGTTGGCCGGATGTCGGCTTATCGCGGTTGGCTCTAGGTTAAAATGTCCGCCAGCCCAACATCGTAACCACGTCATTTTGTGATACGTCAATTTCTGACAATGGCCCAACATCAACTCATGACATTGGACCAACATAACATTATGATGTGGGCGCGAGGTTAAAATGTCCGCTAGCCTAACATTGTCCCAACATCATTTTGTGATGTCGAGCAAATGTCAATTTCCGACAATGGCCCAACACCAAATCCTGACATAGGACAGATATCAAATTCTGATGTGGGCTCGACGTTAAAATGTCCGCCAGCCCAACATCGTAACCACGTCATTTTGTGATACGTCAATTTCTGACAATGGCCCAACATCAACTCATGACATTGGACCAACATAACATTATGATGTGGGCGCGAGGTTAAAATGTCCGCTAGCCTAACATTGTCCCAACATCATTTTGTGATGTCGAGCAAATGTCAATTTCCGACAATGGCCCAACACCAAATCCTGACATAGGACAGATATCAAATTCTGATGTGGGCTCGACGTTAAAATGTCCGCCAGCCCAACATCGTCACCACGTCATTTTGTGATACGTCAATTTCTGACAATGGCCCAACATCAACTCATGACATTGGACCAACATAACATTATGATGTGGGCGCGAGGTTAAAATGTCCGCTAGCCTAACATTGTCCCAACATCATTTTGTGATGTCGAGCAAATGTCAATTTCCGACAATGGCCCAACACCAAATCCTGACATAGGACAGATATCAAATTCTGATGTGGGCTCGACGTTAAAATGTCCGCCAGCCCAACATCGTCACCACGTCATTTTGTGATACGTCAATTTCTGACAATGGCCCAACATCAACTCATGACATTGGACCAACATAACATTATGATGTGGGCGCGAGGTTAAAATGTCCGCTAGCCTAACATTGTCCCAACATCATTTTGTGATGTCGGGCAAATGTCAATTTCCGACAATGGCCCAACACCAAATCCTGACATAGGACAGATATCAAATTCTGATGTGGGCTCGACGTTAAAATGTCCGCCAGCCCAACATCGTCACCACGTCATTTTGTGATACGTCAATTTCGGACAATGGCCCAACATCAACTCATGACATTGGACCAACATAACATTATGATATGGGCGCGAGGTTAAAATGTCCACTAGCCCAACATTGTCACAACATCATTCTGTGATGTTGGCCCAATGTCAATTTCCGCCAATGGCCCAATATCAAATCCTGACGTTGTGCCAACATCAAATTCTGACGTTGGCCCGACATTACAATGTCCGACAGCCCGACATTAGCCCAACGTTATTTTTTATTGTTGGCCCAACATCAAATCTTGACGTTCGCCCGACGTTTGATGCTGGACCAACATCAAAATTTGACAATGGCCCAATGTCATTAATATGACATCTCCAATAAGAGGTCGACCTAATATAGCGCTGATGTTGGGACTGGTATCAATTTAAGAGGTCGCTACCCAGCTAGCCACCTGACGTTGTGCCAACATTGGGCCAATGTAAAAAGTCGTTTTAAGAAGACGTTGGGCCTACATTAAAAATCCGACGTCGCCGCGACGTAAAAATGTCCGCCAGCCCAACATCAGCGCGGCGTTTTTGTTTTTTTAATGCTGGCCAAACGTCATTTTGCGATTTCGACCCAACATCAATTATTCAGTCAGTGGTCAGTCATGGTTGTGAAATTAAGGTCGGGACAATGTTAGTAATGTGACAATAATAGGACATCTCAATTTTTACGTCAAACCGAAATCCTACGACGTCAGAGCCGATGTTGAGCCGATGTCAATGATCCGACATGAATATGACATCTCAATGATGACGTCAATGCGATATCCTGCCGATGTCAGAACTGACAGCAATGAAACAAGTCGGCAAATGATCATAAAAGTGATGTTGCGCCGATGTCAATAGTCGGACATGAATATGCCATCTCCAATATGACGTCGGGCTAATATCGGGCCGATGTCGGAAAAGATAGCAATTAAGGAGGTCGGTAAATGGTAGTAAAATTGATATCGGTCCGATGTTATTAATTAGACATGAATGTGATAAATATGTCAGGCTGATGTAAGAACTTGCAGCAATGAAACAACTCGGCAAATGGTCATTTAATTGATGTTGTGCCGAAGTCAATGATTATACATTATGACATCTCAATGATGACGCCTTAGCGATATCCTGCCGATGTCAGAACTGGCAGCAATGAAACAAGCCGGCAAATGGTCGCCAGTTCCGACATCGGTACAACATTGACCCAACGTCATATTTGAGATCTCTTATTCATGTCGGATTAATGACATCGGCACAACATCAGTTTAATGACCATTTGCCGACTTGTTTAATTGCTGTCAGTTCTGACATCGGCAGGATATCGCTTTGGCGTCATCATATAGAGATGTCATATTGAGGTCCAATTAATAACATTGGCCAGACATCAATTTCACAACCATGTACCGACCTCTTAAATTGCTACCAGATACAACATCATCACAATATCGGACTGACGTCATAGTAGAGATGTCATATTTATGTAGGAGTAATGACATCCGCCCGACATCTATTTCACAACCTTTTACCCACCTTTAAAATTTCGTAAAGTTCCGAAATCTGTGCGGTATAGGCCCAAAGTCATATTTTGGATGTCATATTTATGTCTAATTAATAACTGTGACCCGACATCAATTTCACAGCATTTTACCGACGTCTTAAATTACTACCAGTTCCAACATCGGGGCGATAGAAGGCCGATTTTATATTTGAGATGTCATATTCATGTCGAATTATTGACAACGGCACAACATCCATTTAATGACTATTTAATGATTAGTTTCATTGGTGCCATTTATGACATCGGCAGGATATCGCTTTGGCGTCATAATTGAGATGTCATATGGATGTCCAATAAAACTCATTGTCCGACATCAATGTTACAACCATTTACCGACCTCTTTAATTACTACCAGTTCCAACATCGGCGCGAAATTATCCCGACGTCATATTGGAGATGACATATTCATGTCAGAATATTGACATCGGCTGAACATCGATTTCATGACTATTTGCCGACTCGTGTCATTGCTGCCAATTCTGACATCGGCGCGATATCGGCTTGACGTCATATTTGTGATGTCATATTGATGTCCAATTAATAACATCCGTCCGACATCAATTCCACATTCAACCATTTACCGACCTCTTAAAATGATATATTCCGACATCGGTACAACATTGGCCCAACGTCATATTTGAGATGTCATATTCATGTTGGTTTATTGACATCGGCCCAACATTAATATTACAACCCTCTATCAAGCTCTTAAATTGGTACCAGTTTCGGCATTGGTGCGATTTTAGCGCGACGTTTTATTTGAGATGTATTTTTTTCGTCAACTTAATGACATCGGCACGATATTCAACTACACCATTTTCCGACTTATTTCATTTCCAAAACCTCCAACTTAAATTCGACGTTGGCGTAATGTTGGCGCGACGTCTGTTTGCCGACCGCGATCTTGCCGAAGACCTGCCGACACCGGTCCGACGTCAGTTAGCTAGCTGGGTACTTATATTTTTGTTAACTTGCTTTGAGAATCTATACTGAATTGAATTTCGTTTAATCGATTACAAACATTAGTAATTCAAAAGTAAAAAAAAAAGAAGTAATATTGCTATCGGGAAATTCATGATCGATTATAAGCGATCGTAAGTGAAATGAAAATTTTCGATTTTTGGAATTATTTATATTAAAAAATATACTTTTGTCATGTCCTTGCTGCTGTATATAATTTAGAAGGATATATAAGAATATAAAAAACACCTTAAACAGTGTTATGAATATGATTTGAAGGTGGATTATTTCAAATTCAACGCTCTACAAATACTAACTATTACAAAACATACATGCTAAGAAGAGGTGTATATATAGTATACCGATTGCGACCTATGTTTGTAGGACGATAGGATGATAGGTTTAGGAGTAGGCAATAGGTATAGGAATAGGATATTTATAGAATTATGATTTATTTATGAATGAATGTGTGTAAAGGTTAAACAAAATGCATGGATCGGACGTGGAATCTATGCATGTTTTCTAATTTCTTTTTACGTTTTTGATGTTGGTCCTACGTTGGCCATTTGACATTGGGCCATTGTCAAATTTTGATGTTGGTCCAGCATCAGAAAATGACGTTGGGCCAATGTTTGGTTAGCGGACATTCAAACGTCGGGCGAACGTCAAGATTTGATGTTGGGCCAACGTCAAGATTTGATGTTGGGCCAACAATAAAAAATAACGTTGGGCTAATGTCGGGCTGGCGGACATTTTAATGTCGGGCCAACGTCAGAATTTGATGTTGGCCCAACGTCAGGATTTGATATTGGGCCATTGGCGGAAATTGACGTTGGACCAACATCACAGAATGATGTCGTGACAATGTTGGGCTAGCGGACATTTTAACCTCGAGCCGACATCATAATGTTATGTTGGTCCAATGTCATGAGTTGATGTTGGGCCATTGTTGGAAATTGACGTTATGCCAATATCACAAAATGACGTAGTGACGATGTTGGGCTGGCGGACATTTTAACGTCGAGCCCACATCAGAATTTGATATCTGTCCTATGTCAGGATTCGGTGTTGGGCCATTGTCGGAAATTGACATTTGCCCGACATCACAAAATGATGTTGGGACAATGTTAGGCTGGCGGACATTTTAACGTCGGGCCGACGTCAAAACTTGATGTTCTCTCAACGTCAGGAATCGATGTTGGGCCTACGTTAGAACTGACATTGGGCCATTGTCAATAATTGATGTTGGGCCGAAATCGCTAAATGACGTTGGGCCAGCATTAAAAAAAGACGCCGAGCTGATGTTGGGCTGGCGGACATTTTAACGTCTCGGTGACGTCGCATGTCGCATGTTGGCCCAACGTCCCCTTACAACGAAAATGACATCGGCCCAACGATGGCACGACGTCAGGTGGCTAGCTGGGTACATTCCTATCAACTATACAGCCCAGAGCCTCTGTCTTCATCATCATCAGATGATGAAAAAAACAAATGCAGTGAACCATCATGACGATCAATTTTGGATACAATGATTTATTTCTCTGTCACCCCTCCCCCCCCCCCCCCCATAACCACCACCATATTAACACGAAACAAGAATGTAAAGAGATAGTGGGATATGATATCCTTTTTGGCAAATCGATGCGCCCTTGGCTGGCTCGTGAGAGGTGAGGAGGGGTACATTCATATCAATTATACAGCCAAGTATAGAGCCTTAGTTTCATCAGATGATGATGAAAATCAAAATGCAGTCACGATCATTTGTTCGGAAGTAAACTTCAATAATTGTGCCTCAGTCACAAATACCTTTCCGTAAGTTCCCGTAAGAGCTAAGTATTGGTCTTTTTTTTGTAAGATGCAATGAAACGGGGCTATTCGGTTGCGATTTCGTGGCTTGTCCGTGGTAATTATACGTGGCGATATGTGACAATACGTGGCAGTAGTGGGTTTTATTGCCACTTACGGGAAGGCATAGCAAATGTACAAAATGTACAAAATGCTGCCATGGCTATTGTTATCAGCTCTGCCTTCCCGTAAGTGGCACGAAAACACAGTTCTGCCACGTATTGTCACATATCGCCACGTATATTGCCACGGAATGGCCACGAAATTACCACCGAATAGCACCGTTTTATTGCATTCCTCAAAAAATGCCAATACGTGGCTCTTACGGGATGGCTTTACCGGTATGTGTGACAGGGACATCCCATTCGCCAATTGGGATTCTCAAGCGAGGTTATCATGCATAATATATACACAGTCTTCTTGCAATTAAGATTCACGATTTCCTAACTGCGGTCTTTTTAAAATCAAGAGTCTGGTATATTACTGCGCAATCTTTCATCTAAATTGAGAATAATTATTGTTATTACTGAAAGGGCCCCTGGAAAGGGCCGACTGTTTGTGAGTCTCTAATACATGTATATTCTGGACGCATAATGTAAAACGGTTAAACCCCACTAGATTAGTTTCATGCTAAGTCTTTTTTAGATGATGTGGCTATGTATTAAACCAACAATATTTTAGTTGCTAACTACGGTTAATTTAGTAGGTACCCAAGGCTGGCCCAGCTAACATAAGTTGGGGACCAGGAAAACTGTTTGTTTCTCAAGAAACTGGCCCTGGTCGATGATATGTCTAATAGAATGTTACGTCTTCCATTTTGTAGCGAGGTTTGACGTCGATGATCCAATTAAGGTGTTCTTTTCAGCATAATCATTATGTTCCAGTCTTGTCCATCATACTCTCTTCCCCGCAGTGCCAGCGTAACTATCGATCCTTTAGGGTCCATATTCTTAAAACCGCACCAGCTTACTAAGTCTAGATGTCATGGCTCATTAAAGTGACTCATTATAAACTTTATAATTTTCCCCAAAAGTAATGTTTGAGAGACTTCAATCATAATTTTGTTTTAATACCAATTTCATTGAAAAATTCTTGAGACAATATGCGAGTTTTTCATCGAAAAAATAAAAATATGTTCTTATAGTGAAAACAGAGAAAATAAATGTCTGATTTTATCCAGATCGTTTGCGTGATGTATCCGAATTCGGATACTATAGGCGATTGAGTATCCGAATTTGGCTACGGTCTATAGACGCTTTCAAGTTCAATGGTAAATATCTCAATAATAAGGGAAAATTTGAACAAACCAAACCCATTTCATTATTTTGTTATACCATACACCAAACAACGAGGTACAAGAGAAGTGTGAAAGCTCCAAGTGATTTGAAAATTGGTTAAAATTTTACCCAAAGATTTTTGTCAATAGCTATCTGGGGAAGTATGTATTTCCCACAAATATAAGCCTAGTTGGCAACTAAAAACTTGTTGCCTGTGCATCTGAACTAGACTTAGAATGAGGCTGAGCTAGAGTGGATTTACGGACATTGGCCCGGTATACATGTGATCAGTATGCAAACCGCGCCTCAAAATTATGTATAATTTTCATCATGCTCCGGGTGTAAAATAAAATCCTTGAAATAAAAATGGAAATCAATATCCCGGTCTGCATTTTCAACATGGAAATCTGTAGCCCTGCAGTTTCGCATACACCTCTTAGGTTAAAGATGCACCTGTAAAGTGTCAGATATTGCCCAAAATGACATTTGAGACTTCAATCCTATATCAAAATCATTGTAAGATATGTCCGAATGATGTGTGAAAGTTTCATTGAAAAAGAACACTGCTTTCCTGGTTAAAAATCGAAAATTTGCGTCAGCTTTTACAACTAATCACAGTCTGATGTTTATTACGTTTATGACCGTTTATAAACGCTCTTGAGCTGAATGATTATCAATGATAGATATCGTCATACTAAAGGGGCATTTGAAAACAATCTACCCCTATTTTATTCTTCTCTTACCATAAGCCAAACAACAAGAAAAAACAACAAGAGAAATGTGGAAGCTCAAATTAAGTTTTGTGGAGTTATCTTGTGGAGGTCATCAAAAAGTCTGTTTTCATCAAAGTGATAGATTTCCGTTGCGAAATACGCTTTCGATTAGGCCAGAGGAGTGTCTAGGAGTGGGGAATTCCCCCTATTATATCCGAAATCTGCACCAGGCCCCATATACAAACATCCAACCTCACCCTAACTTTGGCGCACACATTTGCAATCATTTGAATGATATCGCAAATTGAATAAAAACAACAACAGCAACTTATCCTCCCATAAAGAACACAGTGTATTACACTGTGTGCACACTGTGTTACACCAAGGAGGCCTTTCTAATAACTTATTGGTTACACAATGTGAACAAACTGTATTTTACAGTATGGATCACATTGTGAACACTGCATTTCACAGTGTGGATCACATTGTGAACACTATATTTCACAGTGTGGATCACATTGTGAACACTGCATTTCACAGTGTGGATCACATTGTGAACACCATATTTCACAGTGTGGATCACATTGTGAACACTGTATTTCACGGTGTGCATCAGAATGTGAACACACTGTATTTCACAATGTGGATCAAATTGTGAACACTGTATTTCACTGTGTGCATCACAATGTGAACACGCTGTATTTCACTGTGTAGATCACATTGTGAACACTGTATTTCACTACGTGCATCGCAATGTGAACACACTGCATTTCACAGTGTGGATTACATTGTCAACACACTTTATTTCACTATGTGGATCACATTGTGAACACTGTATTTCACAGTGTGGATCACATTGTCAACACATTATTTCACAGTGTGGATCACATTGTGTACACTGTATTTCAGAGTTGGATCTCATTGGGAACACTGTATTTTACTGTGTTGATCAAATTGTGAACACTATATTTCACAGTGTGGATCACATTGTGAACACTGTATTTCACTGTGTTGATCAAATTGTGAACACTATATTTCACAGTGTGGATCAAATTGTGAACACTGTATTATTTCACAGTGAACCTCTTTCGGGCATTTCGCCGTGTCCGCACTCCTGGAATCCCAGTAGGAGTAGGCCTACGTACACATATATACACACCAGACGATTACCATGAATACCCCCATCTGGAAAGTTACCCTCCAGGACAATTAACCCCAGGACAATTTTCCCCCAGGAAAATGTTCCCCCTAGGACAATAACACCAGGATGATAACCCCAGAACGCTCTCAAGGAAATTGTTATTCAGGTCACATTTTAAAAAAGATCATAACGTTGGAGGGGCACATTCATAGAGGTACGCCTTAAACCCCTCTTAACCCCTTCTCATTCCGCCACTCCATCCAGTTTCCCCCTTCCTTTAAAATTGCATCTTGTATGTCTGTGTTGAAATTTAAGCCCATTCACTTAAATAATAGTTAAAGGGATTATAGTAACTTTGTACAAATTTACAAAACTCACTTGAAATTTTAAGGGGTTCGCTCATACCATCTTGTAATCCTTAGACCAAAAGAAACTTGGAACTGGTTTCGGTTTTCAAAATCATCTCCCGTTATCGAGATATGTATGATGTATACAAGACACATTTGACTACGATCCTTCATCCCTCGTATCAGATGTCGTACACCATGTCATGACATAAATCAATTAAATCAAATAAATATGCATTTTGCGTGCTGGATTGATTGCAGTTTGTATATCCGATGACCGGGGGAATGATAGTGATGCGTCACGAGCGTCGAACGACGGAACGTGCTCTATATAAGAAGCCATGCACCAATTATATAATCGATACAAACATTTTGTGATACTTTTATGAAAGGTGTTTAAACCCAATACAAACGAATACGTCAACTACATGTACCTAAATAAATAATATAACACATTATAAATAAATATAGATATATTTTGCTCTTTTGATCGTGTTCTCTACAATTGTATCATCTTGACAGCTATTGATTTTGATCTGAATCATGATTAATGACCTAACATAAGTTTAAAAAAAATAATACCTGATACAAGAAGGGACGCGTTTCTTTCGTTTTACCATCAGCATCGTCAATCGATATTTCGGGCTGCCTAAGGCACCTCTATAATAAGATGCGTGTAATGTACTGTATCGATCATTCCGTATACAATAACAGCTATGTTTGGTCAGTATCATTCTAAATAGGTTGGTGTTCTTCATTTTGGTTTTGGCAGCTCCTCGAGAAGACCTTTATGTGGGTCGTCTTCTTCCCCCACACCCATGGCAACGTTAAAGATCATCAAGTGCGGGGATGCTATACATCGGGGGTCGCCATTTTGAACTTGACTAGTTCGCACGCAATGCGTAACATTGAGCTAACGTGCATTACGCACCGTGCGCTTCGCGTACGCAAGATGGCGCCGCGCATCTGGTTTACCACTCTGAACTACCTTTAATGTAGAATTCGCTGTCATCGAGATTCGTCAGTTGTTGTTGTGCATCATGCGATGCCACTTATGGCACGAGGGGGGTGGAACAGAACTTACAACAACCTCTAAGTCCGAGTAATACGATGCCGAATGTCTTGCAACATACCGCAATCATCACTTCCTCTTGGTGTTGTCTGACGCGGAACGACGGAAGATTCTCGTGCCTTTTCTTTTGATTTCTGCAACCCGGTCGACGGCTCGTTCTAACACAGAGAATACATACTGTGTGATAAAGTTGAGGTACAAGACAGAGTAAGGCGTAGCCTGGAGTATATCGATTGGGGGAGCGGCACGCCACTTTAGGGGGGCACATTGTATGCATTTCTTTATTGTGAGCAGTGGCGGATCTACGGGGGGGGGGGGGGGGGGGGAGTTTAGGGGGTTTAACCCCCCCCCCCCCTTGGGCTGCCAAGTGAAAAATGTGATGTGCATAGAAAAACGCCATCATGTGTCCAGACCCACGCAGTATCCGCATCGTCATTGGGTCAACCCCCCCCCCCCCCCCCCCCTAGATCCGCCCCTGGTGAACCCTTTTGTGTTGCACCATTTTGGTCAAATTATTGGGGGATGAGCCCGCTGTACCTCCTCCTCTCTTAGCAACGCCACCAATAGTGGTACCGTACCAACATTATCATGTCTTTAATTGTCCACATAACATGATGTCGAACCCCGAGTGTCGAGTACCAATGATCAACATTTATCAGGGTTTGACGTGTCTTGCCCGAATATCAAATTACCCGTATCAAAATCTGACTGGGTGAATATATTGGTTACTAATAATAATTGCCTAATATCGCCTTTTGGAAAAAACTGTCGAGGGATACATTAACGATTTTACTATATGAGCAGGAGCAAAACTTTAGTTTTGACAAAATAGCTGATTTCGAACCCAAAATTAGGAAAATATAATCTCCTATATACTAGTATTTGATTCCCCCGAGTTTGTGGAAGTTTGCAGAAATATAGTATTGATATAATCATTGGTTGTATAAAAGTGACACACGACAAGATAATTTGACAACTCGTCGGGTGAGAGTGAGAAGGGCGTTAAGACGAGTTTTGGCTAAATTGAGTTAACTGCATACCATTTACTGCAGGTCAGAGCCTGCTCTATTTGATGGCTAATCAAATAGTCGTCGGAAGTTTAGACACAGAAATAAAGTATGGATGCATGCAGTCATTGCTTGTACAAAAGTTTCTCATGAAAATTGTACAACTTGTCGGGTAAGAGTGTGGAGGGCGTTAAGAAGAGTTTTGGTTACATTGAGTTCTGCATACCAAAGTGCAGGTCAGAGCCTGCTCTATTTGATGGCAAATCAAATAGTCGGTGGAAGTTAAGGCGAAGAATTGAAGTATGGATGTAATCTTTAGTAATGTACAAAAGTTTCTCATGAGAATTTTACAACTCGTCGGGTAAGAGTGAGAAGGGTGTTAAGACAATTTTTTTAAAACTAAATTGAGTTCTGCATACCAAAGTGCAGATCAGAGCCTGCTCTATTTGATGCCAAATTTTATATATATGATATAATAATATAATAATAATTCATAATTTTAGAATTATGAATAAAAACTGAAAGCGCGATACATTTAGTTTCTAATGGCTCTCAAGCTGTAAACATTTACCTTTTTAGTACGAAAGGTAACTTAACGCCCTTCTTGTTCTTAACCGATGTTCTTTATGGTGATCCTTTAGCGTGACAGCCCACTGTGACATCTGTTTGGTTATATAGGGAACAAAATAGCACTTATCTGGAAAAGGATCATCTTGAATCCCAGATGATAACCAAGACATGTAGATATGGATATCTGTCAGGGTGTATCCGATGAACGTAATGCGGTTCCAAATATTTCCCGATTTAAGGGATCTAACTTTGCTGACGTGTGGACAAACTGACGAAGGGTTGATAAAATGAATTGTGTATTTATTTGATGTGATATGTTCACTGAGTGATGTGTGAACAAATTCAGGGCAAATGTGTCATATGAGCATAATACAGACCTAGTTAGTAAGTATATGATATGAGCGAGTAATGAGCAACAAAAAGCAAAGTGATATTCAATTGACTTTGTACACAGTTTAAATTCTCCAATAGATCATTTTAAATCCGGACACTTCAATCATACATATTTAACAAAATTTGGAAAACCGAAACCTTATCCTTGGTAATATTGCTAATACGAATACAATGAGGTATGTGAAATCCGTTAAAGTTTGTAGTAAATATTTTGGATTTTGACAATGTTCCTAGATACATTTACAACAAACAGTCATCCATTCCTTCGAATTTTAGTTCTGTGGATGTTTCACTAAACGGTATATTCAATTTTAGCATCGTCTTAATCACTAAAAATCGATCATAAAATACATTTTAGCAATTCTTTATCACTAAGAATTGATCCCAAACTCGGTTTTGAGTGTTTAGTGGAACACCCTTCTGGATGCAAAGTGGCATTCATTTTTTTCCCTCGAACAATGTAGTTGAGGAACCATTGCGCAAAACGCTCACAAAAAACATATCAACATAATTGTCTTTATCCCAAAGGCTAACATAATGACTGTGAATAACAACTTTAAATTGTATTTTCATTGATTCTTCAGGGGAAAATTACACGCACATTAGATTTTTTGTTTTTAATGAAAAAAATGTTTGGGCTGCCTTGGGATGTTTCAGCCAACCTTGACAATCACACGAGCAAGATATCGCCCGGCTTATACGGTCCACCCCCTCCGATTTCCTGCGCATCTGTGAAATCAAATTAAGGACCCTGTCCCACTATATGGCGAACATTACTGGCAACCGTCAAGGTAAACCAGGTTCCAGACTCTATTCTACTTATTTCACACTTTAAAGGAAGAGTTTATTTCTTGAAGGCGCTAAATCCAATGGCCCGAATTCTCATCAGTGGCTCAACTTGAGCCTGGCCTAAAAAGACAGACTAACGGTAACACTTTGCACCAGCAGACCTATTGCATTGTAGCTATGGTCCCCGGAGATATTCTAATGGTTTCCTTTTAATATCCCAGTCAACCCCTTGAGTTCTGATTATAGGCATCAGGACAATGGGCCCTTTGAAATTCAGTCATAGTATAACAGGTCACCAGTAATACAATGTCCAGGATGATCCAGGACGCAGTTTGGCAGATGAGAGACTATACAATGACTGAATTTCAAAGGGCCCATTGTCCTGATGCCTATAATCAGAACTCAAGAGATTGACTGGATAATGAAAGGAAACCATTATAATATCTCCGGGGACCATAGCAACGAGACAATAGATCTGCTGGTGCAAAATGGGTTAACTGGTTACCGGTAGTCTTTGTCTTTTTAGGCCGGGCTCAAGTTGAGCCACTGATGAGAATTCGGGCCAGTGTGTTAACTTTGAAGAAAACGCGCTTATATTTCTGACTTTTTACCCATCCTACTGGGAATATTAAAAAATAGAGTGCTCCATATTCTGGTTTGTCTTGCGCAATTTGTCTTGATAACAGGATTCAGCGGCTAGTTGCGAGGCTTATCACTTCACTTCGATTGTTATTATAATGTTGATGAACAGTGGATTTAGCGCCTTTTGGAATGAAGCTCTTCATATAGTACTCGCCCCGTACAACTCACAATGAGATAGCACAAACTGGAAAGCCCAATAAATCCACGTTCATCCACTGCGGAATATCTTTTCTACTGGCAAGCATATCTTTTGGCTTAGATCAATCTTTTTTTTTCGCGATGTAGATTTGTAAAATGGTCAAGCGAGTCGAGAACCACAACTACCGTCACGGTAACAGAAATTGAACCCAATTAACTGTAATAAACATGATGAAAGCACCGCGATTGCGAATGATGTGGAGAAACTGTCTCGTCACCAAAGGGTTGCTGGTTCGAATCCCAGCAGGTTCATAGCCAAGAATTACAAATAGTACCTATACCGTGTTCTGGCCAAGCGCTCGGCATTCGTTGAGTGGAGTATATAGGGAAGTTAAAGGTAGTCAGGCGCGCGGTGACATCTTGGGAACTCCTTGCGCACGGTGCGACATACACACCGGTTCAGTGTTAGGTGGTGCACACAAACTTGATAAGAATTATCTGTCTGCCATTTAAATTCCCTCGCGTGACATTTTCTTAAAATAAATGCACGCTCCCATTGTGTATATTTCACTACCCAAAGACAGTAGCGTGGCTATGGAAACACCGCACATGCTGCTCATCCGAACAGAATGCCAACCACGCGTCATCCACGAGTACCTCACCCTTTGCCTATATACATGGCATTCCCAAACCCAAGTCTGAACAACCTCAAGGGTCACCAACACAATTCGCTGGTTGCAAAACTTACGTGATGGCGCATTTAACATAATGATAAATGCTCCGCTAACTGAAGAAAACATTCAACCGAGTATGATTAAACTTGTAACATCTTTTCTATCATATAGACGTAAGACAGACCGTCGCTAACTTGTTTGTGCTATCTGACATTTCCGCTGCGACTATAGAATAGGGTGATATGATATCTTGATCGACTGGGGACATAGCTATCAATTCATATTGGCATTCACTAAATTCACATCCGTTTCGTAAAACGTTTGCAATAATTGTTCTAAGTGTCAAATTATTGTAACTAGTAGGTCAGCAGCCAACCAGCATGGAGCATTGCAGCTGTTGCCATGGCAGTTATAATAATTGGATACTTACAAAAGTTGAAAAAAAGTTTTATAAAGCAGACCTGTGTGAGCAAAAAATAGCCCAGTTCCTCATAAATGTTGAACTTTCTATAGAGTTAGAACACGATATATCACGTTCCAATATTTTGTTGACATCCTACATATAGAGCTACTCTGTCTAGGCGATGGGGTAAGTCTACAGGCCATTTTCTCAAATACATAAGAGTGTCTATTCGCTTGTTTTCTGAAGAAACAAAAAACGTCGCACGTGTGTGTCGCGTCCCATTCCTCGATCGACCTTGATCGCGAAGGCACTTGAGAACGAAGATATCGATTCGTCGATTGAAGGGGGTGGTACTGGATGACCTAGAAATCAGGTTCGATCGGCTTCAGGGTGTAGTTAGAGGAGAGGCTTTGGGGGTGGGGGGGGGGAATTATCGGCGAATATTTCTTGCCGCCTCACTCCCCCTGTAAGAACAACATAATAATAACTGCACATAACTATAGTTTAATAATAAACAAAACACATTGCCACCGGATTGCCTCCCATTTAGGTTACGAATAGAATTGAACTGAATCATACGTTCAAATAATCAGCGAAGAAATGTTGCCACCTCACTCCCTCGGTAAGAAAAATAAATATAATTTTAACACATTATTTTAAAACAGAGAGTCCCGCCCTTACTGAAAACACTGCCCCCTAACTGCCTCACTTATATAGGCTCGTTTGAGGTTAAAAATAAGAATTGCATTGAAGCATACGTTCAAATCATCAGCGAATAAGAAAAACAATACATACACACATAACATTTGTTTTTTGACCGGAAAAGCCCCCGTCCTTATTACAAAACTGCCCCTTGACTGCATCCCTTCTCGGCTGATTAACATTATGTAGGTTACGAATAGAAATGCACTGAGTCATACGTTCAAATCATCAGCGAATACATCTTGCCACCTCACTCCCCCTGTTAGAAAACATATACCGTATATACACTAGAGGCCAAGCGCCACTCCGCGACGCCGTGCGTGTGCGCATAGGATCCTGTATACAGTAATCGCCTGCGCTCTGAGTCTTTTCGATGAGCGTAAATAATCGTCACTCGCAGTGCGCACAAACATATGCGTGATTGACTCATCGAACAGTTGTCCCGTGATCGGGATTTAGAGCACAAGATGACAGAGGTTTGGAGATATCTATATTTAGATGCACATTATACTACTATTTCTTTTTATCCAGAAAGCCCCCACCCTAATTGGAAACACTGCCCCCTTCTAGGCTGACTTATGTTACATTACGAAGTGAATTGCAGATAATCATGTTTTCAACAACAGCATGATAAGGACAACATATGTGCTCGATTATTTGTGAAGGACTTGGTGTGACAACTGAGTTGGTAGAGTGGTTGTCTGGTTGGAATATTGATACGTCATCGTGATCGCATGATCACCGTTCTTAAAGCTGCAGTGGAATGCTTGCACTCTATGAATTCACATACGGCCTTAAAATTTGTATTTACAGTTAATCATTAGTTTAAGTTTAGGTGCAATGGTCAAAGCTTTACTCATAATACTCATAGAATAATATACTGTAGGCCTATACTATGTCGATTTGTTCCGAACTACAATGGACAAGTGTTACATTAATTGTACAGGCATAAGTATTATTATGTAATACTACTATTTGTATTGTTATTATTATAATAATTATTATTATTATTATTATTATTATTATTATTATTATTATTATTATTATTATTATTATTATTATTATTATTATTATTGCTATTATTATTATTGTTATTATTATTATTATTATTATTATTATAATCATTGTTACTACTATTATTATCATTATTATTATCATTATTAATTATTAATTATTATTATAAATTGTATAAGTATTACTATTATCAGATATGCAATTCTGTTTATATTGTTGCATTGATGTACATTATATCAGTTCTGTTGATCCTGCCTTTTTAAACTTTTAAATGTTTTTATTTGTTCCATGTTTGATCTTATGGCAGATGATACATTTATGATATGTTGGGACTTTCCCCTAAGTCCCAATTGTCTGGATAACTAGGAGTATAGGAATAGAATAATGATTATTCTTGATTATTCTTGACAAGATATATATCGCCGAGGCCTGACAGTATACCGCCGCATATCACCTCGGCCACGTTAGTGTGTAGCCTATCATCACCATCCGTCGATGATTATTTTGATTATTACCTGCTTATATATACCCAGCGCTTGATGCGTCAAGAACTACTTTGATAACGATCGGATCCAGCCCGTGGGCCTGGGATGAGAGATATCAATCGGTAAATACACAGAAAGGTCGATCGATCGATCGCTTGATAGATAGATTGATACAATGACTGATCGGTTAGATAATTACGTAGATTATCCATCTAGATGGATGGATGTATAAATAGATAGTGAGATGGGTGGATGTATAATTAGATAGTGAGATAGATAGATAAACCGAGATATATAGATAGATCGATACATAAAGGATCAGTTCGATTGTTATATAGATGGATGGATGTATGAAAATAAGAGATATTGAGATATAAATAGATAAATAGATTGATACATAAATGATCCGTTAGATAATTACCCAGATTAATTGATGCATAGATAATAATAAATGACGAGATAGATACATTTGTGTTAAATAGATTATTCAACTTTCATTTGGCATAATTACTCATTATTCCTAACTATTATTTGAGGGGTCCACAATAAATGTGCGAGCACTGCTTTTTACAGAATATACAGAGTGACATGGAGCGTGGGTGAGAGAAAAATATGGCTTTGAGGGGTAGAGAGAGAAAGAAAGAAAGATAGACAGAAAGATAGATAGATTCGAGGACGGATGAAGATGGGCGCAAACAAAGAAAATGTTTTTACGCCTTCGAGAATACTGTATCAGAAATAATCTCCTTCTGTACGAGTTGACGCATTCTCGACTAGTTCTTGATACAAGGTCATAAATTAAGATCTACTTCAATCTGCGCATGCAGTGTTCGATCCACGACACTTTACGAGGCTCATCACGCTACGATAGATTTCCGGAAATGTTATTTTCTCCTCCCGGGGATCAGGTGAATGTCATTTCGAAGGTCATTTTGTCAGACGCAAAGCCGTCTGCGTCTGTTTCTTGATTCTGCGTCTGTTTTTATTTTTTATTTTTATTTTGTATTGTCTATAACAAAGTAAGAACGTAGACAAATGTCATCATTCAGAGCCAAATGAAGGGGGATCAATAAAAGCACATTTTCACAAATTCCACAACTCGTGAAAATGTGTCGTCGGTAATAATACCGCGTGCGATCGAATCACCTTATGAATTGAGATAACACCCCCAGCTCAGTGAAGTACATTCGCCTTTGCCCAAGCGGGGAAAACATTAAATGGCATGTATACTCATTTGGTCAATGGCTAGACTAAAATGGTGATATATGTATTTCTGAACTTTAAAGGTAGTCGGCCATTGAATCTAGAAGGTGGCGCCATGTCTATGACACCAGACGTAATCGTGTGTTAGCGGTGCACTGCGTCACTTACGCATTATTATCTAGCGTAACTTTTCAAAAGTGGGGGGACATTGCGAGAGAGCGAAGCGACCGAGCGGGGGAGGGTGTATCCCCCTCCCACTTTAGGAAGCTTTTTCACTTTTTGGCTTGAAGTTGTGCGATCTGGTGCATACCTGAGACAGAAATTGTACACGCTATGGAATCAAACATACACTAGTTATACATTTATGAAACAGTAGGGGACAAACCCCTCCACTTTCAAATATGGAGGGGACATGTCCCTCCGTCCCCGGCCTGTTGACGCCCATTGTAACAGTATGTCAAAGCCCATAGTGCGCGGCAAGCACATTATGATGATACTTATACATGTATATAATATACTTTGATATATGTTTGATATGTCCTGTTTCAAAAGTACGTAATATATTTTCCATTTAACGACAACCGAGCTCCCTTAATTAAAGATTTAATCGAATTCATATATAATCTTTATATAAACAAATATTTAATTAATTATAATAATAATTTGTTGAGCCGCAGTACAAATGATAAGTACAGTATTATATTTTGACTGTCATCACATAAACTATATGCCATTCTGCTCAATGTCTAGTTTATAAATAGCATAAAGAATATGAACATTATCATATCTTTTACGGTAAAAAATACATGATCATGAAATTGAATGTCAGTCTAAGTTAAACGTATATTGTCCATAAGGAAATTTGTTGCGTTACATGGAATGATCGAGAAAAAAAAAGAATATTTACAACAATACATACATTTACATAAATTATAGGTCTTTTGATAAATTCTTTCAAATAACCATGACATAATTTGTTCATGAAACAAAGAAGGTGCACACAAGGCTTAACAAATAATGTTTACAAACACATACAAATGTTAATATATATTTTGATTGTTTTAGTATATGCCCATTCTCTCGGCACACAGCTGAATGCACACTAACAATGGCGCGCGTATTGCTCGTTGTTTTATTCTATGACGGGCAGTAAGTGCGATTTATCAGACACTGACTTGGTAAAAATTGACAAAAATGGGAACCTGACATGGTGTCACTCACAGCGCCCTAAAACAAAAACTACACGACCAAAATCACTGTTCTTGGTATCGTTTTTCATTGGAAAAGACACCCTATCTGATGAACATAATAATTGTGTTACTTTATTTTGAGAAGTGCCCCGTTCCGTTTGTTGGGGCCACCCTGTACCGTTTTTGTTGGGCCACCCTGTATAGCAGAACCATGAAGCCAGCTTTGTATTTTTTCTCCAAATTATATCTTTTTAATTGAGATGTTAATGAGTTAATACAAAAACCCCATCTCGGTGATCAATTCACTTAATTTGTGTACAAACTTATGGTAATGAGTTTTTTCTGTATTTCCCCCTCCCCCCCCCCCCCCCCCCCCAAGACTCGATCATATGACATTCATATATTAACCTGTCCCCTCCTACATGTATATTTTGAAATTAATACAGGAATACCGAGGCTCCCGCAGGCAATAGGTTAAAGGTGCACCTGTAAAGTGTCAGATATTGCCCAAAATGACATTTGAGACTTCAATCTTGTACCAAAATCATTGTAAGATATATCCGAGTGATGTGAGAAAGTTTAATTGAAAAAGAACACTGCTTTCCTGGTTAAAAAAGCGAAAATATGCGTCAGCTTTTTACAACGAATTACTGTATGACGTTTATGAGGTTTATGACCGTTCATTAACGCTCTTGAGCTGAATGATAGATATCGTCATACTAAACGGGCATTTGAAAAAAATCTAACCCTATTTTATTATTCTCTTACCACAAATTCTCTTACCATAAATTCAAATCAAATCAATCAAATCATAAGCTAAACAACACGGTAGAAGAGAAACGAAGAAGCTCCAAGTAATTTTCGTGGAGTTAGACACTTTACAGGCATCCCCTTAACATGGAATTTTCACACACCACTCATCATACCTATCAGATCACAGAAATACGTACACATTTTGTCAACCTGTTGAAATTTTGTTTGGTGCATATGTCTACATGGTTTATGACATATCCCTTTAAATGACAGTCCCTACTTATTCCACCCACCCTCTTCCCACTGAGCCCTGTTATGTCTGTCTTGGCAGGATAATAATCCATTCCTCCCATTTGTGACGGCTTGTCATTGCCGATTTTTGTATACTTGGCGTGCCGTAGGCACGAAGACTTTGGAATTGATTACATGCATGGCTCGATTTTCAGTTAGTAATCGTGTCATTATTTTGATTATTTTATGAGGAAATCGGGAGAGAGTGGTGTGGAGATGATGGTGTATCAGTCACACGTACCACCATTATTGCTTTGTTTCTACTGAAAGCTCTGTTTTGATTTCAAATGTCTTTTTCATATGTTATTTATACAAGATATAAGCCGACATTATCATTCCATGAACACCTAATTATCTTCCTGTCAGCACAAAAGAAGAACTACAAAACAAAACACAAGTGCAGCACTTCATCCTAATGAGTTTATATAGGAACACCATAGCAATACATAGTGCAAGCTTCTTTTTTCTTTTTTTACGATTGTCAAATTCTGCCTGTTACCTTTCTTATTATACCTTTCATTAATGTATCCGATCGTCATTCCTTAAAGGGATCAAGTAACATTGTATAAACCCACAAAACTTAATTAGAAATCTAGTGGTTCTCTCATACTGCTTTGAATCCGTATAAAAGCATGGAACAGGTTTTGGTTTGTAAAATTTCACTTTCGTTAAAAAGACATTAAAGATTGAAGTGTTCTGATGTCTAACTATCCAATAGATAGTTATAACGGTGTACAAAGTCAGTGCAATCACTTAGTGAATATCACTTTGTATTTCGCTCATTACTTGGCCATAGTATATTATCAAACGGCTCCGGTAAATTCAGTAACGTGATTGGTTACATCCTGTCACGTGACTATTTATTAATTTCAACAAACATGCACGACCGTGCGGGAAGCGATTTTTTTTTCCTACGAACTTTTTGTCTCTGGCGCATGCGCACATGATTCCTACGAACTTTTTGTCGGATATCAGACTTTAGTGAAAACTCTGCATGATACATTTACTAAATGAACCGCTACTCACCATGTATTATGGCAAAAAAAGAAGAGTCATAAGAGAGGATTCGAACCCATGCTACCAAGTGTTGAAATCCACAGCGTGACCAATAGGCTACGTAAACCGCTGATGGTCAGTATGGTCTCATTGTAATTATAACCCTCAAACTCAATCCTAGTTCTGAATATTCATGAGTAGCTCACGTCGCTGCTTATGAATAATTCATTAGGACAAAAAGTTCGTAGGAAATTTTTTTTAGCGTGCGGGAAAGGGTGCAACACCATGCATTACTCGTTTTCGTTGCACAATTTTCGGAACGGCTGTGACGTCATAATGCTTGTTTACATTGTTTCTATCGAAGTAAACTCGCGAAAGTGATCGTAAAGAGATTGAGAATGCTTCGTTTTGTAAATTATCTGTTTCGTAGTAAATACATGTTGGCAGTTTCTTAAATTATATGGTATGTGGTTTGATATCACTAAGTTTGGGAATGGAAATGTATACAGTCCTTTTATAATTCTCACTTTTACGGACAATTTTTCGGCGATTTCGCATCGAACTGAATTTGACACAGAGTGAAATCAGTCAGTGAGTGCAGTAGTGATGATGAATGGTATGTAAATTCCTAATAAATTCACACTCTAGAGAGTAGATAGACTGGGTTACTAATTGTGGCAAGTCTGTTTCAAATAATCCAGCAAAATAAACAATTCCGTGGTTGAGCTCGTTTTATAAAACAAATAATACTAAAGTCTTATTAATATTATCGTGCGTCATGTAAATGCATCGTACTCTCGGTTTTGTTAGATGTGCGCATGCGCACTCGGCTTACGCCTCGTGCACTGCACACATCTAACAAAAACCCCGCGTGCGATGCATTTACACA
Source organism: Echinarachnius parma (assembly GCA_037951105.1). NCBI lineage: Eukaryota > Metazoa > Echinodermata > Echinoidea > Clypeasteroida > Echinarachniidae > Echinarachnius > Echinarachnius parma. Next base: position 23,392 of record JBAMJV010008024.1, on the reverse strand, counting down.
ACGCACTCTAGACCGTGTATTATTTGTATAACATCCATTTAATTTTAAATTTTCACACATTACTAAGTCGACATATCAGATCACAAAAATACATATTGTTGTCAACAAAGTTAATACTAGATCCCTTTCATGTATCCGATCATTATTCAAATACATGCGTGCTCGCCATTTACGGTCTTTACAGCTTGCATCAACACGAGACCAAAGTGGGACATGGGGGTGTTTCACAAAGATCCTAAGTTGACTTAACACTTAAGTTGGACTTAAAAAGTATGGAAAGCCATTAGTTTCTTTTAATTTTTTTTTAAAGTCCTTTTTCAACAGCATGACATGCTGATTCAAATCATTCATATTTTCTATTATCAAGGAGATTCCATGTTCTTGATGTAAAATTTACTTGCATTCTTGTTTTTGAATAAGTTTTTATTAAAAGGCTATAGATGGCTTTCCATAATAGTTAGGTCCAACTTAGAGTTAAGTTCAACTTAGGGTCTTTGTGAAACACCCCCCTGGTTGGATATGTCAACGTGTGTCGGCGCACAATCTGTCTGGGCGGATAGCCTGTCTGGGCCGCAGGATATCCTGACGGATTAGTCAGCTTGTGCTAGGATGAGCTGTCTGATGGGGGCGTATTATTCTGTATAACGTTGGCCCGTTGAAGCATAATCAGTCTGTCGGATACTGTGTCCCCATTCGGTTTATGTATAACACATTTCGCTGATCTTTGGACGACAGAGAAGAAAATAGAATGCATCTCATAACGTGTCTATTGTAATTTATATACAGCGCAAAATATATATGTGCTTCATATATGCTAGTTTAAAATAAGCATTCAAATCGATTGTTGCTTCGCACCTGTGTTGGAATTTCGGAAAAGGTAAGAACGACGAACTATATTTCAGAAGTTTGATAGCTGTTTGTACCACTTTGAAGTGAGCATGCCTGATATTTAGTTCAGGTATTATCTGAAATAGTAGTAGAGATTATATTGATGCATGGCTACAAAGAAAAATTACCATCAGAATAGTAGTATTTAAGTAATATTTTTTATTTGTACGGTACCAAGTGTTCATTTTGGTACCCACCAATTGAATTAGCTGTACTGTTGTGTGTCAGTACAAGGCCTGGGCCAGGGTTGGTACACGTACAACGTGCGCGCATGTGTTTGATCATCGACTTCGACTGTAGCTAGCTGTCATAACAATAATAATACTGATTATTATAATACTAGCCCGAGTACTTCTAGAACTTCGGGCAACCAAACTAGAAAATGTATGACATTTCACTTGCCCGATATCTATTTTTCCTTGCCCCAGGCAAGCCTCTACACTTACTTTTTTCTGTACTGGCCCATTAGGGCAAGTAAAATCAAATATTGTAAAATTGTACTACTTAGCTTGCCCCAACAGAAATTTTACTTGCCCGAGTACTTGTAGAACGAATGTTGCTGTCGTATGTAGTAAGGTGAACAATTATTTAGTTGCCAGATCGGGCAACTAAACTAGACAATTTGTATTACATTTTACTTGCCCGATATCAATTTTTACTTGCCCGATATCAATTTTTACTTGCCCCAGGCAATGGGGCAAAAGCTAGTGTCGATATATGCATTGTAAATATTTGTTCCCGACTCCCGAGGTCTAGACTAGAGAATCGTATTTCGGGCGAGCAGCCTCGTCGTGTGAAATCGAAAAGGTAACGAACAACAGTCAATGTGCCTATATAGTCAACCAAGTGTGGTACCTCACCGAGATGACGTGTCAATGGCCCCCGTCCACCCAATTGAAAAGTCCCTATTAACTCAATAACTGAACTGTTCTTGTTCTTGTCTTTCTGTAGATGAATTCGTTGTCTTTTCGTCAGATGACTGATGCCATTAAACGCTATAAAACGTTGAATGAATACCCAGAAGGGTTCACCCATGATGGCAAGAGGTCGTTGCGAAGGAAGGCAGACAATTATGTTGTGAAGCCTGAGGATGACGCACTGTACTACCGCCAACCAAAAGGAGGTAATCTCCTTGAGGTTATATGTGACCCAGCGGAGCAGAACAGGATCTTGGACACCTCACATAGAACTGGTACGTATTTGGAAAAAGCAATTTGTAAACAAAGTTATAGCTCCCTATTAAGGTAGACATTTATTGATTTGTAACTGGGTTATATTTAGAATCATATGAAAAAGGAGATTACCAGGTACCAATTTATCGACATTTCCACTGATCAAGTGGAACGCAATAGTCCTCTATTAAAAATTGTGATTTTGCTACTACATACACACGCTAATTCATGTCAGTAAAAATGCTAAATTGCAAGCAAGCAAGCAAGCAGAAGCTAATTTTTATCTCGATATAACCTGAACATGTGAGCGCAGCTTCTCCTTCATCGGTCCTCCTCTCTGGAACGCTCTCCCAAACTTGATTAAAACCTCACCTTCTGTTGAAACTTTCAAACGAAACCTCAAATCGTCTCTCTTCAAAGAACACTTTCAGTCATAGCTCAACCATTGACTCTATAACTTTCTTCTCAAAGCGCTTAGAGGCTCGTTTTGCAGTAGGCGCTGTACAAATATGTTATATTATTATTAGTATTATTATTATTAACGTCAGTTACCATGTAACGTCAGTTACCACGATATAATGTCAGTTACCATGTTGTTACATGAGTTTCTAAGGAAACAATGATAAATTGGCCATTCAGGAGGCACTTGCAATTGCTTAAACAAGTTATCATTATGTTAATCAATATAAAGTTCTTTCAAAAGACTAAAACTTATGATTAGATTTAAAATGTTGGATGTAACGTTAGTTACCAAAAACATGGATTTCAAAAAATACTATTTTAAGTCTTATTTTCCCCTATTTCTTTGTGAATGTTATTTACCAGTTAGTGGAAAGCCCTTAATTTATCTGCTTTTGTTAAAGAAGTGTTCTAAAAAAGGCAATATCCTCACTTTATTTCCATGCTAGGGCAAGGGGGCTTGCCTCAATAGGTCTCCACACCCCATTTACCCTCCAAATCACTGTTTTTGTTTATTTGCCTAGTTAATATCAGTATTAAACATGTCACTGGGATGATATAATTATTGATGCAGTATAAAAACAGTGAATGAAGACAAAAAATGTACACCCCATAGCTAACGTGTGTGTAACGTCAGTTACCGTAACGTCAGTTACCGTCATGCTCACAATAAAGTTTAAACAGAATAAACAGAAAATGGACACATTTTTCCTTTCATGTGTGTATATATGTTCTCGATGGACCAAGGTATGATTCCATATCAAACAAATCATTCTAACAAGTACGGGACAAAATATATTTCAAACTGATTCCAAATCATGATTGTTCATGTTGTAACCGTAACGTCAGTTACGTAACGTTACCGACATGTCTTCAGTAAAGTTGTCATAGCATAAAGGGATACTGTACAAGTTACTTCTTATTTTGCACATCTGTTACTGGGAACCTAGGTATAATGTCATATCAAACACGACATTCTAACAAGTCAGGGACATGAGATAGTACACTTTGATTTAACACCATCATTTTGCATGTCCTTTTTGCGTAACGTCAGTTACCAACACATTTTTGCTTGCTGTTCGATAAGAAATGGAGCTTGGGTGAAAAAACTTGCACCTATTTCTTAACTCTTATCAACTATTATACCTATATCAAATTATAAGCCCCAGGTATCTTTATTTACATAACTGCAATGAAAAACAAGTTGTAAATATTGTGCACTGTATTGCAGTTACCGTGGAATTCCCAACATGATGGAAAAAATGTCCCACGCGTTACACGTCCCACGCGTTACAATGCACTTTTTTGTTAATTGACCCTGTGTAGAAACTTGTAAGTTTTTATGATGTAATTTCATATTCAGGTAGAGGACTAGATGCACATTAAGACCATACCAAGTATATTTTGAAATTGTATATAAATTCAGAGGAATTTACATTCAAAGTCGAAGTTTAAAAATACCTATTTTGTTCTGATCCCACGCGTTACGGCACCAGAAAGTCGTATAAATTATATATGCATGGGTAATTTCATTTTTTTATTGGTTGGTATTTCATTACATTAGGTCCAAAGAATCTAAAATGGAAACAAAAATGGTGTTTCAATATTTCTTATCTATAAGAGTAAGCTCTCTTATTCGCTCTGTTGTCCCATGCGTTACAGCTACAAAATAGCTTGGACTTGCCCAAATACAGATAAACAGAAGTCAACATGCATTTGATTTTCCAGGGCCACTTTCAATAACTTGATTAATTTTCTCTTATTTGTTAAAGGACATTTTGGCCGTGACCGGATGATTAAACGCTTGTGTGGAAGGTTTTACTGGCCTGGCATCACTGTGGACATCAAGCGTTTTGTTAGAGAGTGTGACCAATGCCAGAAGTCAGGACCTCAGATAAAGGCAGTTTCCCCATCTCTACATCATGTACATCCCATTTCCAGTTCTCATGTTTGGGAGAAGGTTAGTTGTCATCTGTCTTTAAAAAAAACACAATTATAATCTCACTCTATGTAACAACTGCAGCTATCAATGAGACTCAACATGGACATTTTCTCATTATGTCGTCAGTTTGACATTTTGTTGCCCGACCAGGCTTCTTAAATGGAATTTACTGGCCCAACACCAATTTTTCCTTCCACAAAAGCATTCCAGGGTCACTTTTCATTTAATCAGGAATATTTTGATAATGAGGGAGACATTGGAACAAATTAAAACCAACTTTATTCTTATAATAAGGATAAGCCAAACATCAAGTTGAAAGAGAAATGTGAAATGATCCAAGTGATTTTGGTTGAATTGCACAAGGTTAGTGGATCATATTAACAACAGACTAAATCATCGTCGGATGAGAATGAGCAGGGTGTGAAGTCGATTTTATTGATAAATTGCCAAAGATTACCTGATATAAATTATATATACAAGTTCATTGGTATATATTTCAATACCTTGAGAACCATTCGACCATCCATATTGTACATATTTTGAAGAGCTTATTACATGATTACAGATAAGGGTTGTAAAGTCAAAGGTCACCTGTAGAGCTATTATATACAAAATATTTGTTTAATCTGATGACATGCATGTACCTATAGCCAACACTCATTTTTACTGCATGCAGTCAAATTGTTCTAGTTGTGTCATAGATCACACACAAACTAGGTCAACTTAACTTTTTTGTTAAAGACTGGGGGGCTCTATTCCCCCCCCCCCCTTGAGATCTCGGCTATTATGCAAATCAGAACTAAATGTACAATTTTAATATTTTTCCTTTTTTTTTCATTAGTTTTTGACCAGGAAAAAAGCTTTAAAAAAACTAAGATTTACTGAAACACATAAGAATACAAATTTTCTAATGTCTTTTTTAAATTTTTTTTAATTTCATGTCATAAATTATGCTTATTAGAAATTTGATCAAGGTTTGACAGAGTTTTGCACCTCTCAAAATTACAATGCATTTTATACACACATTAATGGAAAATTGCTCTCTTTTCATTTTTTGAGTGCGACATGTGACCTTAAAATGATACGTGACTTTAAATAGACACGTGACCTTAAAATGACACGTGACACCACACCGTAGGCGTGACATGCGCAAAATGTAATGTGGTTTTTAAAAATGCACTTGTAAGACTCTAGAGAAAAATCTCAAAGCGACGCGGTATGAGAATTTCACGTTTTCGTCTTTTTAGGGTTCAATTATATGTCCTGTACAAAAAAATGCCTTTATTTTGGTCTCTTCAATTTCAATACACTTATTGCAATTTATAATTTGTTGATTGAGAGCTAGATGAAGTTAATTACTAAAGCTACCTAACTGTCTGTGTGTTGAAAGATACCAGAATTGGTCTTACTTAAAATAATTAATAGTTGATGATGTTATAATAATAATTCTATCATTTGTCCTCAGGTTGGTATCGACATTGTTGGCCCAATGCATCAGACAGCAAACGGCGCCAAATATGTAATCACCTTAGTTGATTATTTCTCGAAGTGGTCCGAGGCCAAGGCCCTCGCCAACAAGGATTCAAGATCAGTGGCTCTATTTTTGTATGGCGTCATGATAAGGTAATAGTCTCTCTACCATTGATGAAATGTTAGTATTAAAATAATGTCCACGTGTTGGAGATCCGAATTAAGACTATAAATGCAGCAAGGCAGATAATGATTTTTCTCCAACGTTAACAATGGTTTATTCATCATGCCCCATTTAGTATCTTGATAAAATCCTATATATATTGCATGTACATGTAGGTAGGTGCACAAAGAGAGAACAAACAGCAGACAACTCCTAAAGTAGTTGAGTCTACATAAAATAACAACAGTTCAGTCAGTAAGCTGGGCTGAAAATATAATATTCAGCCCACCAGTTTTCCCTGCATATATAATAAGCTGAGGCAATTCTTTCTTCCCTCAAGTTAGCAAAATATATAATTACCCCCGAAAATATCTGTTGAACAGGGGTAATACAGTTCATTAGCTTATTATTGCTCTCAAGAGCCCACCAAGACTTGCCACCAAATTCTCTCACATGAATCCTGTTCTCCGTCAACCTAACTGGCTCCCCATCCTGTCCAGAGTCCAGTTTAAGATTCTTCCCCTCACTTTCAAATAAATCCAGCATCTTGCTCCTTTATACCTGACTGAACTGATTACAATTAGTCGTCCGTCCCTGTACTCGCTCCGCTCCTCACAAGGCACCCTGCTGAACCATCCATCTGCTAAGATACTTCCGACACTCGGGGATAAAGCTTTTACTTCCACAGCTGCACCAAAGCTTTGGAATAAACTACCTCTAACTCTCCGCTACCAAAAATCATTTGAAAACCCACATTTTCCCATGCATTGGACCTACAGCGCTTTTGAACATTTGAGATGGAAAATGCGCTATATAAATTCATTATTATTATAGGTTTTCCCGCTCAATTTTACACTTTTTTCAATCGAATTCATTAAGGGTCATTCAAATTCACGCATGACCGCGTAATCGTTGGTATCGGTCTTCCAAATTCCGAATAAGTGCAAGCGAATTCATGCATACGCATACGCTTTCGTGAATAGACACAGAAGTTCATTTATGGGCACTCGAATTCGCGAATGTGCAGCCAACCGTCAACTGCCCTTTCGCGAATTCGAATGACCATTGATGAAAAGGTATGCTCTTTGTGCAAATTCACTTGCTCCTACGTGATTTTGAACGACTATTTACGAATTCGAATGCTGCTTTGACACGGCGATCGCAAATCGCGCGAATTCGTTTGCTTCTATTATCAATTCGATTGACACAATCGCAAAATTGAGCGGGAAAACCTATATTATTATTATTATTATAGGTATAACTAGCGCTTTTAGCATACATTGTCCAATAAGCTAGCTATATGATACCATTTTAATTTAAAAAAAAACATTTCTGCATGATTTTGTTTTCTGCTTGTGACATCTTCTCTGGTGATATTGTCAAAATCCAAACGAAATGAATTAGAACGAGCAGTTCTCACATACCTTGTATTTGTATTACCAACATGTTTGGGGTTTCTGAATTTCTCTTTATGTTATAATTTATTATTTAATGTTTGAATTTGAAAGTCTCCTTGAGACCATTTCAACAGATGTAAACAATTATGGCAATGAGTAATATCAATTATCATTTTGCATTTTCGCTCATTACTCGTCCATATAACTTTGATTTAAAGGGATCTAGTAACTTTGTTGACATGTGCAAAAAGTGATGATTGGTTGATATAATGTATATTGTTGTTATCTATTATGTCCACAGGGTATTGTGTGAAAATTTCAAGTCAAATGGATGCTATATGGCTGAGTAATGAGCAAAAATGCAAAGTGATATTCACTAACTCACTGCACTCACTTTGTACACGGTTTCGAAAATCCAACGGATATTTTATTATCTGAAAACTTCAATCGTTCATATCTTTGTAACGAAAGGGAGATTTGAAAAACCGAAACCTGTCTCGTGCTTTTTTTGTTAATACGAACAAAACAAGGCATGAGCATGATGAGAGAACTGCTAGTTTTCCAATTGGATGTTGAGGATTTGGACAATGTTACTAAGTCCCTTTAATATGGAATTTTCATTCAGTGGACATATCGGATCACGGAAATACACATTTTTTTTTCAACAAAGTTACGTAACATAACACATAAAAGTAACAATTTATCATAATTTCTTAATCAAGAAATGTTTAACACTTCTGCTTTGACAACAATATTTCTACAGTTATAATGTACATTTTGTGCGAAAATCAGAGATATCCATCACTTCATGTCTGAATGAGTACAGATTAAAGACAAAATTACCCAATTTTAAAAGTCACAAGAACTTGTGCTTGCCTGTACATTCTTTTGAAACAGCACAATTGTGGTTGAATGCATTGATTATGGTTTGTGAAACAATGCTGTTTTAAATTTCATCCATGTTTATGTTTTAATGGCACATGTGGTTAATATTATATAAATATTGTGATTATTAAACAATGCATTTAGGAATTTCTCAATAATCAATAAATTGCTGTAATGATATTTCTTTTGCGAATGTTTAAATATGACCATTTGTATTTAATTTGAGCTTAGTCAACCATGAAGTAATGGTAACCTCTCATTTGTACACATTGTTTTCCTAGCTACCATAATATGGCCAAATTAATTATATTATAATTAATTTGGCCAGACCAAATTTTGAAACAATTCTTGGTTTGACAAGGGTCCACATTAACCTTTTTTCTAGTGGTCCTTCGGGCTACCAAATTCTTGAATTTTCCAATTTGTGGTGGCCCGAAAAAAAGGGGGGAAAGAGAAGAAAAAAAGTGACCAACAAAACATGTTTTCTGTAATTGATTTCAATAAAAACAAATTAAATTAGTCTCATTTTTAAAGCCGAGTCATGTTGGTTATCGTTGTCTGAAGACCGCATTTGGGCATAAATCTTGAAAAAAAGGTATATATTAGATCATGAATATTCATGAGCTGATTAGCATATATTGCTAATTATGTATGCAAATGCTTATTATGTTGGTTATAATTAAGTTAGAAGTGAAGGGGCACTTTTAATTAGTGTTATTCATGTTTTTGTACAACTTATACTCTTTAATTAGTTATGTAACCATTCTTTAACTACTGTTTTTAATATGAGAATATTGTATATTTCAATACATTCTCCTCCAAGTAACAAGTTCTTTAGGGAGATTAATCCAGTGTAGTCACTTCAGGGTGTAACTAAAAATCTGCCTTTTCCAAATTTGGTGGCCCGACATCAATTTTTGGTGATTATTGTATGAATAGAGCTTGCCTGAGAACATAAGTTATATCTTCTTTCACATGGTCGGTGATAAAAGTGTACATTTTTGTGTGGGGTGTTTCCCAATTTATTGCTATTTAGCTTCAACCTTACTTTTTTCACTACATAGGCTTGGAGTGCCGAAGGTCGTCATATCAGATCAAGGGCGAGAATTCAACAACGCACTGGTTGATGAGCTTTTTAGGCTGACTCAAACCAAGCACAAGGTGTCTTCCCCGTACCATCCCCAGACCAATGGGTTGGTTGAGCGGTGCAACCAAACCTTGGTAAGTTCAGAGTGATGTTTAATCACATTGATCAGCCTTTGTAGTGATGCAGTTGATATTTCCAAATAATTTGTTGTGTTTCTATGATTTATTGACTAAAAATCGTATTCAGATCATCCTGCTGATGTGATGTAATCTTAAAGGGATCTAGTAACGTTGTCAGAATCCTCAAAAATTAATTGGAACTCCGGCGGTTCTCACGTACCTCCTTGTATTAATATTACCAATAGAACCATGGAACAGTTTTCGGTTTTCAAAATTTCTCTTTCGTTATAAAGATAGCCTACATATAATTTTAAGTGTTCAGATTTATAATTATCTAGTGGATAATTATAATTGTGTACAAAGTCAGTGCAATGAGTTAGCGAATATCACTGCATTTTCGCTCATTACTCGGTCATATGACATTCATTTACCATGAAATGTGCACACATCACTCAGTGGACATACAGATCACAGAAATACATATGTTATCAACCATTTGCCAGTTTTTGCAAATGTCAACAAAGTTACTAGATCTTTTTGAAGGACAATGAAACCCTAGAAGAAAAAAAAATGCAGAATAAGAAACAGAATTAGAGGAGTGTTCGGTAAAAATTTGAATCTAAACTTTCACCCAATAAGAAAGTTACGACCGTTTGTTTGAAATGTACGAAATGACCAAACGATATTTTACAAATTTGCCGCCCTCTCGTGTTGAGTGAGAGAGAACTGTGACTTCTGTGCAAACACAACATCCCTAAAAGTTTTGCATATGAAATATAATTTTCCATTTTAGTTTAAAAACACATTTGCTCTTGAGATTTGTTTTTCTCAGGGAATGTAGAGACTTGTATAGATACAGAATATAACATTTGTGTTCCTAAGAACTTTGTCCAACTTCCGAATTCCTTTGTAACTCCAGGTGAGATGTTTGCGCAAGACGGCAAATGAGAACAGAGATGACTGGGATGAACGAATTGATGGGATCCTGTTCGATTACCGCGTATCCGTTCAGAGGAGTACAGGTTTCTCACCGTTTGAGATAATGTACAACAGGTAACAGTTAAAGAGATAGTGAAGTTCTGGTTTAGAATACAAAAAAAAAATACATATAAGAAAAATTCAATTTCTTATGTATTTCCTTCTTTTTCGTGGTTTTGACAAGCTTTTTTTTTGTTTTACTCATTGTACAAAATAGAAGCTGTACCCCAAATCATACAAATGCCCCCAAAAAAAAATCAATAAAGAAAAAAATGAGAAATTAACATATTTGCATAATTAATTAGCTCTAATTTGCATATTATTGAGGGGGAAAAATGTAATGATGGATTCTTGTAGATTACATCGTAAATAGACAAGATCTCTGGGGGTTGTGGGAGGGGGAGGGGGTGGCATTAATGTTACAAGATCCCTTTAATAAAAGAAAATAGTGGTATATTTAGTGGTATAACATGTGTATGTTTTACGATATATGCATTACAGATTCCTCAACACAAAATATCAATTTTGGCTAAATATTAATTTTGGCAAAATAATTGGTCAGGGTTAATATGCAATAATTTATGTAATAAGAGGAATTTACAGCCCTAGTCAATTTTATCTTGTGGCAAAGGTCCGATTGTAGAATTAAGCAACTTAAATGTTTGTATACTTTATACAGAAAGCCTACTTTGTTTGGAGATGTGAGGGGAGATGAGAAGGAAGTGGAGGAAGATGAGAAGGAGGTGGAGGAAAAGAAGGAAGTGGATGAAAAGGAGGACGAGTGTGGAAGCACCAACGCAGACATGTCAAACTTCATGGCAGGGCTCAATGAGTACAAGCAGCGCTTACATACGAGAGTTGCAGCTAATCTGAAGTCGGCTCAAGCATCGCAGAAACAACGCTATGATCGGCGGCAACATATTCAGAAGGTACTATTTTCTTCCCTTTTGTAAATGACATTTGTGTTTATATCAGTGACAGCTGATACAGTTTGTGATACATTAGTTTACACAACAAGATTTGTGTTCAATGATCTAAATTCATTTCAGTTATATCAACCATTCATTATCCACACTATGTGTGATGTCTTTGAAAGTGTTGATTTGTATTATAATTATGTAGGTTCTTTTTAATTCATGGTAATGTTGAAATGGGTCCAGGAGAATACTGTATGCAGTTGGTAACATTTTCCACTCCGAAGCCTGAGGATTATGCAATGCAATTTCAATGAAAATTCTAACCCTAAAAAGACTGAGGGGGAGGGGGGGAGGGGCTTTTACCCACTCCTCGATGTCTGTGATACCTCTGAAACGCAAAACTCAACACTGCGTCGCTTTGTGACTTGTTATGCCTCTGCCAACGAAGTGGCTGGAGGCATTATGTTTTCGGGTTGTCCATCCGTCCGTCCCGTTTTTGTTCTCGAGATATCATGAGCACCGGTTGAAGGTTCAATTTCAAACTTGGTATGAGGTATTTTAACAAAACATCACATTCCCAATTTTTTAACAGAAATTGTTGAAACCAATATTTTGTTAGGGGGCGCCCATTTGTTTTTTAGTGGCCGCTTTTTGAATGATAACAGCCTTCTAACTTAGCCGTTTGTTAGTTTTTATACCGTTCAAGCATGGTGGAGTTATAACTATCAGTTTGTCAAGAACGGTTATATCCCTTTAATTAGCTCTAATGTGCATATTAATTAAAACATTGTTAATTAATGATGGATTTTTGTAGATTACATGGAAAAGTATGCGCATGCCAAATTTGGTCGCCATTGGGCACGTAATAGCCAAGATCTCAGACCCCCCCCCCCCCCCCTTTGAAGGTTAGGCTGTTTTAGATGAGCCAAACAAATCATAAAAGTTTGTTTTTAAATGTCTGTTCATTTTTGTTTTTTCAGAAATGCACCTGTATATGTAGTCCTGAAGTAGTGACATTGTTGTAATGGTGATGCTTTTCAGTGCAGTTGTTTCAGTATTTGTGTTGACCAGTAATGCAGATATGTCGAGCAAAATCTAAAATAAGCGTTAAATATTCCTTCATTTTAGACCTTCAGTGTCGGTCAAGAGGTTCTGAAGAGAAATGCCAGATACATCAGCAGGAAGGGAGGCAAGTTGGATCCTGTCTACGAAGGACCATTTACTATTGCTGAATACCTTGGTAAAGGAGTGTATCGCCTAAGAAACAACGATGGGAATGTACGAAAACAAAAAATCAATGGATGCTATCTGCGCCCCTATCATGCGAGTGAGTACCTTTGTACCATAAAGTCTAAACAGCAGTTTTGGAAAACAATCAAGCTATACTTATCATAAACATACATTGTAGGGCTTAATCATTTAGATTCTTTCTAAACTCCTCAAAAGAAGTTTTGAAAGTTTTTTGAGCCACCTATTTCTCATTTATTTGAGACCTGTTTGTATCCTTTTATGCATCAGTGGATTAGCTAATTTCCTCCTGTTTAAAATTACACCACTTTTGTAATAATCGCTTGATTCCTGGCTGAGTACCTCCCATTTGTTTACAGATGAGTCTCAAACAGAATGTGCCAAATTTCCCATTATTTGTCCCCAGTAGAAGTTTTGTAGAACAAACAAATGCACAGTATTATTTATGTCCGTGACTCGAGTGGATGTATGGTGGCTCTAAATCTGAAACTATCAAAAACACGATCATGTGGGTGGGCATATGACCGGTTTTTATTTTCAGATTTAGAGCCACCATTCATCCACTCGAGTTACGGACGCGAATAATTTTGGCACATTCTGTTTGACACCCCCCTGTAAACAAAGGGGCGTTACTCAGCCATTAAGCAAGCGATTGTTACAAAAGTGGTGTCATTTTAGACAGTAGGAAATTAGCTAACCAACTGATGCATAAATGGATACAAACAGGTCTCAAATAAATGAGAAATGGGTGGCTCAAAAAACTTTCCAAACTTCTTTTGAAGAGTTTAATATCTATTTAACTTTGTTTTCCTAAACAGGCATTTTCTTTTGAGCTTTGAAATTCAAACATTATTTTAGGGCACTTAGATTTTCCATGGAATGTCAGTTTGAACCGGCAATTATTTGTACATGAATATTTTTTTAAATACTAACTTGAAGCCCCGAAATGCATTCTTCAATCTTGAGAAGATTATGACGATATTGGGGTAAAGTAATATAGTCCTGTAGACGGTTCTATATGTCGTGTACTAGACCTGGGCCCCGTTGCAGAAAGAGAAATCGATTGTAAGTTGCAATTAATCGTAAGTCAGATCACGTGTTCTAGATGCGCAAATATGATTGGTTGAAACGCGTACATTTTCTGACTTACGATCAATCGTAACTTACAATCGATTGTATCTCTTTCTGCAACGGGGCCCTGGAGACGTTCATAAGTCCAATATTTGTTTTCTTATTCATGTTCTAAATGGTTTCTATAGAATGTTTATTTTTTTTGTACCAGCATTATAAAGATAATTAACTAATTTGTGAAATAAAGTCAGTGGTCAGTTTCTATCTAGAAATAGTACAAAATCTAGGGAATTTTGGGCTAAGGAATCCATTTCCGGTGCTCATTTGCATGTGCGATATGGGCAACACCCTGAAATCCAAGATTGCAGCCCCATATTTGCATATTTATGAATATTATTGATTTTCAGTGGCTACAGCCATCAAAGGGAAACGAAATGCTAGAATTATCGCTTACTGTTACTGATAAGTCCATAATTCCAGTCACTTCTAATCGTATATTTCCTCTTGGGTATCACTAATTTATGGAAATAAATTATTTTTTTTAAACCAATGTCAACTATTTTGACTGAACACTGGAGGCTGCCATGTTTAGATACAGATAAGATATGTACAAGAGTTAGATATAGATAAGATATGTATAAGAGTTATATAAGAGCTAGATATAAATAAGATATGTATAAGAGTTATATATATAAGAGTTAGATGTATATAAGATATGTACATGTATAACAGTATATAAGAGTTAGAAATATATAGATAAGATATGTATAAAAGTTATTTTTCTCGTCAAATTAGATCATCTCATGTATTAATAGTTAAAAGTAGATCGGAAAGATGCACATTATTATGTTCATCCAGCTTGTCAAACTTGTCAGCTTGTCAAACTAGCAACATTTTGGAATATTGTGCCACAAAATTCAAAATTTTACCTTAGCCAAGATAGTTTGTCATACGTAGTTTTCTTGCATCCCTATATTATTATTTTGTGTATTACAGTTTAATGTGTATACAGTATATATTATCATTGGCAAAAAGGGATCATGTTAGTTTCTTATATTAGAGAAATATATCTGTATATATGTAAAGCCAGGAGGAACTCTTGCAAATAGTTGTTAGCAATGGCTGAATATTAAAGGGATAGCTGAGTGTTGGAATAGGGGGGCACTTCACAAACAAAATTTTTTGTGAGATAATGAACAACTGACTGTCAAATTCGAAAGAACATACAATTTTAATGACAGAATAAACTTTATTTGAACAAAATCGGTTCAGAAACGGCTGAAATATCCATAAACATATTTTTATTTAAAAATTCTTCACCAGGGGATATTTTGACTTTTTAGAATTTTTTTTAAAAAATGCTTAAAGACTACTTTGAAACAAATCTGAATACCGTAGGTTTTTAAAAAGTTGTCGATGATATCTCTTTTGAATCATTATTTTAACAAAACATTAAATGCACAATTTTGTATGAAAACTGCCTAAAATCAATCATTTTTTTAGAGAGCGCCCTCTTGAGTTGTAACGGCTCTTTTTTTAATGATAACAGGGGTTTTACTTAGTCGTTTGTAATTGTGTATACTTTTCGAGCATGGTGAAGTTATAATTATTATTTTGTACCGTAATGGTGCAGGTTTTGGTTACTAAAGTTAAGTTTGACCAATACTCAACTATCCCTTTAAGAAAATTATATGGATATCTCAACAAAACAATTTTCGTAATGAATTTGTTATGCCAAACTCAGTAGCCTTGGATATGTTGATACACATTTTTACATGAAAGTCATGATTGATACACGGAATGGAGATCGTCAGGTTTGTCAATTTTTGACCAATCTAATAAATTTGAGTAAGAGACGGATGCTATAATCAATATTAATTGTCTTTTTCAGATGACAAAGGTAGGAAAGGTATACAGTAAAGATATTATACATGTTTTCAAGTTAGTCAAACTTGCCATTGTTTTAAATTATGAAGCTGTTCAAACAAAATTGTAAGATATGTTTTTTGCATCATAATATTTATATGTTGTATTTTATATACTTATACTGTATGTGTGTGTTTGTGTTTTACAGAGTATTGAATAATAATTCCAAGAAATAGTATTCAAGAGTTGTTTTACTGTGTCTTCACAGAAGATATTTGATATTTTGATGTATCCCATATTTTATACAAGGTAAGGTCTGTTGGGGGAAAAATACAGTTCAACAATCGACCTCATGTTAACCTTATATCGGTGTTACTGCAGTGTATTTTGTAAATGATAACATTCTTTATGTTGATTGGTCCTCACATGAGAGAAGTAGATTTAGAATATCTCAGTTTATAGGATGTATGCAAGATACAACATAAAGAAATGTCCAGTTTTGTCAAACTTGTCAAATTTGTTGAAATAATGCCACATTAAAGTGATACCTGTAAAGTGTCAGATATTGCACAAAATGACATTTGAGACTTCAATCCTATATCAATATCATTGTAAAATACAATTGAAAGATTTGTGAAAGTTTGAAAGAAAACGAACACTGTTTACCTAGTGAAAAAAACGAATATTGAGTTCATATTTTATCACCGAATACTGATGGTCTGCCATACATTTGTCACAGTAATAATCTGCCGTTTGAGATATTCGCACCCGTGTATGATTACGTTACAGACGTAGTACAGAATTCATGGAATTTTTGCTCACTGGGTTCAAAGTTCATCTCCGGAATGTTCCCACGCGTGCTGCAATGCGGACGCGTTTAGCTACAACAATTGTACTTTTTTTTCAATTGCGTTGATTAACGCTTTTGGAATAATGATTTTCAATGATAATTATCTTCATACTAAAGGGACATTTGAAAAAATCAAACCCTATTTTATTCTTCTCTTACCATAAGCTAAACAACACGGTAGAAGAGAAACGAGGAAGCTCCAAGTAATTTTCGTGGATTTGGACACTTTACAGGTATGACTTTAAAACAGAAATTGCTCTTGTAAGATATGTTGCATCTTTTATATTTATATCTCTAATTGTATCGGTGTATGTGTAAAGAGTATTGTCAGATGATTTTTTTTAAAGAAAAGTGTATAATCTTGATACTTAGCTGTATGCATATTTATTATGTATTGTGTATTATGTAGTTACTTATAGAAAATTGTACAAGATATGTATACATTTCTATATGGTTTGTCTTCATCACATCAAATAATATATCACAATTTGATCATATTCTATTGCAGTTTTTATTAATTTTTATCGAGAGCTCGACCATGACACAGGACCAGCCCTACATTCACTGATCTCTAGATATGATTGGATAAACTTTCATGCCCCGTGTTCACACACAAACATTTCATCGTATAGCTAGTCAGGAGCTGATTCTTTAGTCAGCTCTTGACTAGCTATACGACGGAAATTGTGTGTCTGAACGCTCACTAACGAAACGTATAAAGAATCATGATTAACGAAACGGGGGTTCGAGCATCGTTTCGTACGAGAGCTGACTAATGAATCACGCTCGTTTTGTGTGTGAACGCCCGGTCGATTCGCTAATCATGATTCGCTATACGACACTCGTATAACTGGGCGTGGCTTAGACAGAAAAAAAAGACAGCACACTGCGCAGTAGCAAACTGCGCACTTATACGATGTTTCGTGCAGCTGAATGCCAGCTGTTTTGGGGTCTTGTTTTTGTGTGTGTGAACGTCCGTTAGCTTCGTTAATCATGATTCTTTATACGACGTTTCGTTAGTCATGATTCTTTAGTCATGATTTCGGGAAGAACATTTTTTGTGTGTGAACACGCTGGTGGTTGAATGAGTAAGGAAAGTATGCGTCCTCTGCTACGTTATTTTGAATGTTAGGTTACCCGTGTTCACACAAACAAAATTAATCGTATAGCTAGTCAGGAGTTGATTCTTTTGTCAGCTCATGACTAGCTATACGACGGAAATTGTCGGAAATTGTGTGTCTGAACGCTCACTAACGAAACGTCGTATAAAGAATCATGATTAACGAAACGGGGGTTTGAGCATCGTTTCGTACGAGAGCTGACTAAAGAATTACGCTCGTTTTGTGTGTGAACGCCCGGTCGATTCGCTAATCATGATTCACTATACGACACTCGTATAAATGGGCATGGCTTACAGCGTGTTCACACACAACACATTTTTATCCCGAAACGTCGTATAAAGAATCATGATTAACAGAAACGTCGTATAGAGAATCATCGTATAAAGAAACATCGAGCGTTCACACACACAAAAACAAGATCCCGAAAAAGCTACAACGAATCATCGTATAGGTGCGCAGTTTGCTACCGCGCGGTGTGGTGTCTTTTTTTCTGTCTGCTGCATAGAAGTATGAATAAACAAACCAACCCGTTTATAACTAGAAGGCTCACTTAACGCGCGCAAGTCACGTGTCCCATAGACTTTGTACATGGGCAACATGGCGGAGTGAACCGATTTTTGAAGCTCCCGTAGCCTACTTCTCTACGTCATCGCGTAGTGACCTAGAAATACTTGACCAATCATCATGCTATGCAGTGCGTAGACTATCGCGCCTATTCTCCTGCGCACTAGATTTCATCACGCTTATGAGAACAATGGGAGCCATTGTGACGTATGCATATGAACTTGTTTTATTGACCTCGATCCCGTGACGACGCGTTTGAACTACTCTGTGATTGGTTAACTGTAGTTCCCAAGTAGCCCATAATGCAACCAGTTGTAGGCTCTTCCGGTGACCAAAAATCGCTGCACTCTGGCAGCAGTGACACCCCCCTGGTCTGCTGTCTTCTGTGAGCGAGCGCAAATCTGAGTGAAGTAACACGCGGTCATGTTAAGCCCCGCCCAGTTATACCGCTGTCGTATAACCTTGGAGTCGCCGAGCGTTCACACACAAAACAAGCGTGATTATTTAGTCAGCTCTAGTTCGAAACGATGCTCAAACCCTCGACTAGCTATACAATGAAATTTGTGTGTGTGAACACGGGCTCAAATCGTCCCAAATGGCTACATGTAACTAGATAATGCTATACAAATACTGTATGTGAAATTTTAATTACGGGGAAACGTTTTGTTTCATGGATTAAAATGTGGTGCTTCTACAAACACACGAGCAGATGCATACGCTGCAGTGTTACATAATATCGCATACAAATTATATTATTTCTTAAATAGTGACGATTCTTACCATGAGTGTTTCACAGAAGGTATAAACTGTATTATATCCTACATGAATGAAATCCTGTTCAGTGATTGGTCTACATAGCGTCATGTGACCAAACATAGTAATGCCCATGGAGAAAAATGTGCTATGCGTGACGTCATTCGTGGAATAGTAAATGCTATTCCATGAATGACGTCATAGACGCCGGGTGATCATATTGAGCCCATAGAGATGCGTGTTATAAAACTTCCCCGCGAGCAGAGGTCTTGTTTTAGCTTGCGAAAGATGCTCGACGAGATTTCTCAAAGAGTTATTTAAAAAGAAATACCGCATATTTTCAGCCGTGAATATCAATAAGTGCCAAAGAATATTCTAGAGATGCATTTCATGTATAACGTAGCGGTATTCGAATTCAATAATTACGACAATGGTGCACATTGTGCATTATTGTCCTTCTGTGGTCGTGACACTAATTCGCGGTGTGCACTGCACTAGCTGTATGTGAAACTAGTTTCTCCATACAATTACACGTGTGTAGTAATGTAAAGCAGGTTAATTATTCACTTTGATGCGCGCGTTTTGCATTTGGGTGCGCATTAGTTGTTAAGGCGCGGAACCATGAATGGAAAGATAGCGCAATACGCGCTCTGCGCTAGGACTATTGCGCAAAGGGGGTCAGTGTCACAAACAGAGCATAGTCAGTGCAGTGATGGTTCCATGATCAATGCTTTGTTTTTCTTTATATTTTTCTTTAATTTAATTGAAATCATTTAATTTTGCGATGATTATGATTATGCGAAGGATATAAAACAAATATATCATGCACTATTTCGAGCCACTAGTGAAATTATGGATTCCTCGGTGACAGAAAAAGCACTATGTTCTTCGGGTCTACGACCCTCAGAACATAGTGCTTTTCCTGTCACCTCGGAATCCATAATTTCAACTAGAGGCTCTCAGTGCATGGTATATTTGTTTAATATGTTACCATATATCATAAACCATCCCGAGTATATCAGATTTCAGCTTCCGAATCTATGACAGACCTTTTAACCCACTGCTAATGGGCACCTGGTGAGCCCTGTATTAACTCTATGGGGCATTGCAACATCTAGTAGGGAAGTGTTTAATTTGCCAACTCTATTCCGGGTCATCTACGGTGTATTGATTGCGCCCATCGATGTCGATGTCGGGTCGGTATGGGCGATCATTAGTGCTCATGACAAGTTGGTCCTTGGCGCCATGCTTCCACGAAGTGAGCGTGGGGATTGTTTGAAATGCTATGAGGCCCCGCTCACACGTGGGAGAAATTAACAACAGGTATCGGTGGATGGGGCTGTGGGATTCTGAAAAGTTAAAACGTGATTGGAATACATCAACGGCTACACGTCCTATTAACGATGTCTCATCTGTTCTATTTCACGAAGTGACACATGTGTGCGCGTAAGCACGAAACCACATTTTGAATAAAACGCAATTAAAGATTTCTGAATTTCCAAACGGCGTTTTCGGGATGAATAACTTATTGTAATATTAAAAATTGTACATGAAAATAAAGAAGAGAATCCACTCGTTCATGTCGTGTCTAATAATAATTTGACAGATAAAAGATGAAAACACAGAGAGGCTACACAAAATGTGTGTTCCTTCGTGAAAACATCGAACGCGCGATGTGTCACTTCGTGAAATTCCCAGTTAGACTTTCTTGGTACGTGCCGTTGACCTGTCGTTGGATATAAACTGATTTTTTCAATAATTGAGCAGAATTTAAAATTTCAAATTGGCTGAATGTTTGAGTGTTGCTGAATTACAGATGCTAAGCTTGAATACAACTAAAATAAAATAAATTTATGACATTAGATACGATTTTCGGGGTATGTGTCACTTCTTTGTGATGCTTTCACGAACCGTAGTAACGCGCACATTGGTATACGCATGTGCGCATGCGCAATCTGAAGTGTCACTAATTCGTGAAATTCTCGATTTGAATTTTGGAGTTCGTGTATGCCGTCCAGCCGCTCAGAGATATCCTTAATTTTGCTATTTATTAAGCAGAATTAGATTCTACAAATTGGCCAAATGGTAGGCCATGAATTAATTATAGGTGTTCAACATAAATAAAATTCAATATATGACATTAGATACGATTTCAGGGGCATGTGTCACTTCGTGAAACTCAACAACGCTCAAGTCGAAATTTCACGAACTGGCACGCGCGGTATTCGCGCATGCGCGCTAACGCGTGTGTCACTTCGTGGAATTCATGATTGGACTTTTTCGGTCTCGTGCCGCTAGGTAAATTTAATTATTTCAGTAATTAAGCAGAATTCAAATCTAAAAGTTGGCTAAATGGTAGACCATAGTCCATTGATGCTGAATGTGACTAAAACTGAAATTTTGATTTGTACGCGATTTTCAGGGTATGACTGTGTCACTTCGTGAAATGCACGACGAATATAGTTAAGGCTAGTGGCAAATCGCCACTCCGTGACGCCGTGCGTGCGCGCAAATGAACCTGTATACACAGTAATCGCTTGCGCTACGAATTCGTTCGATGAACGTATTATTGCATTAATAAACGTCGCTCACAGTGCGTACAAACATATGCGTGATTGACTTTTCATCGAACATTTGTTCCGTGATCAGGAATTAGAGCGCAGTATGGATTTAGTTCCCACAGAGATTGGATATAGATTCGTAATCTGCTTGCGTTTTCGGAATACCACCTTTGGTTGACAGCCGATAGTTGCATGCAGGACTGGTCACCTACGGTGTATTGATATTGACAATCGATGTCGGTCGGCCGGGTCGGTATGGGCGATCATTAGTGCCCATCTATAACAAGCTGGACCAGCTTGTCATAGATGGGCCATGCTTCCACGAAGTGATAACAGGGATTGTTTGAAATAAGAAGGACCCGCTCACACGTGGAATAATAACATCAGTTCTGGGAGTGGGTGGGGGTTCTGAAAGACTTGCATGACACAAGACAAGGGCCGGATTGTTTCACGAAGATTTTTCAGTTGAACTCACAATTTAATTTAGACTTAGGATTATTACCGAATTTAAAATTAAAAATGCAAATTGTTTGTTGTAAGACTTTCCTAGAAATTTTACATCAAGAACATAATAATAAAAATCTCTATTACAATATAAATATTGATGATTTTAACCAGCGTAAATGAATGTTACATGTGCTTAAATCAGGTTAATGAACATAGCAATTGACGGCTTTCTTTCTGTTTAAAGTCCAACTTAATTCAACTTAAGTTCAATCTTTGTGAAACACTTCCACGAGCCCTAACCATGCTAACCATGCTAACCATATCTTAGCTTCTCTAGATAAGACTCGTAACTTTCATGCCGTTTTCCGAATACCGCATTTGGATGACAGCCTAAAACTATTCGTCTCAAATCTAGTTTATGTACGTACTGTACAGGGTGGCCCCCCCAAAACGGAACGGGGCACTTCCCAAAATATAATACCACAATGTTTATGTTCATCGGATAGGGTGTCCTTTCCAATGAAAAACGATACCAAGAACAGTAATTTTGGTCAGGTCGTTTTTGTTTAAGGACGCAGTGAGTGAGACCATGTCAGGTGTCGATTTCGACCTAGTCAATAGTGCGCGATGCTCAACGCTATGAATGGCGGTTTGTACGATTCATCAAGCGCTGGCTCAATACAAATTGACAAAAAAGAGAACCTGACATGGTGTCACTCACAGCGCCCTAAAATGCTAAAACAAAAACTACACGACCAAATTGACTGTTCTTGGCACTCTAACCACGTGTGAAAGGGGTCTACAGCTCCTGGCGACGCATTTCCACCGTATCATTTCGCGGTAGTCAAGATCCAGAAAACCCGACGTAATGGTGTCAGGCGCGTGCGTTTAGTATTATTCGCATCATTACCACAGTTGGCGTCTCCCCCTGCGGTCACATAATTGACTGAGCAAAAGAGGGAGAGAACGACAGAGAGCGAGAGGGGGAGAGTTCTCTCCTAACTTTGGGCGGGTTTGTCGGATTCAAGCCTGACAAGGACCGATAATCGGGGACAACTTTAATGTACAGCAAAGTATGTTAGAACAACATGATCAAGAACTCCTGTTTTTACAATGACAAAGCTTCACGTATGAATGTCTGGAACGAGTCACTATGGGAAGAGAAGAATTTAGCGGAGGAGCGGGAGAGACAGTTTTCTCCCGAAGGCGGGTTTTGTCGGATTCAAGCCTGACAAGGACCGATAATCGGGGACAACTTACAACAAAGTATGTCAGAACAACTCCTGTTTTGACAAGGCTCCACGTTTTAATGTCCGGAACTAGTCATTATGGGGAAGAGAAGAATTTAGCGGAGGAGCAGGAGAGACAGTTTTCTCCCAAAGGCGGGTTTTGTCTGATTCAAGCCTGACATTGGACCGAAAATCGGGACTCCTT
>JBAMJV010008023.1:0-15732 GCA_037951105.1 Echinarachnius parma | reverse complement strand
TGAAAATTGGGGGGAAGGGGCAATTGCCTCTATGAAGTACATGTAGTAGAAAACCATAATAAATCCATTCATGTTTCAGGAATCATGATTTCTTATACGAAAATAATGGAACAACTGCCAGCTAGTCAACATATACGCATTTGTCATTCACTTGTAGGTTTGGCAGAGGTCGACGGAGCACGGACAGCGCTTACCTGGACGAGGGGACCAGCCGCCGCGTGCTGTTCAGCTTATTTGACCTGAACAAGGATGGCCAGATTGATGTCGCAGACTGGTCGACAGAGGACGGTCAAGTGGGCGATCTGATTTTGGCTCATGATATGGATGGTAAGTTAATTGAAGAACTTGATTTTCATTTTTTCCCCATTTCCAAATTATATAAATATTGGTGTACCCATTAACACATTCTAATCGTTACCGGTTATTTCCTCCTTTGCAAGCCTAAAAACAAAAGTTGCGAGTTTGGTATAATATTACATGAGAGAAAACAAAAGTATAATGGCATTTAATTGTATTTCATTTAGAGCTCGAAATAATAACGGTCGGTTAGACCATTTATCCTTAATATGATTTAATTTGCGTTCAAATTACTAATTAGCACGATCTGTCTTATACTATTTTGGTCGCATGTTAAATTCCTTTCTAATCATGCGCCAAGATGTACTGATAATTATTCCAAATATAATTTACATAAAGAAAATATTTATCAACTGAGAAAAAGAAAATTCATCTCTTCGCGGTTCAGTAACTTATAGTGTCCATTCCTTTTTATATGCGAGGCTGGCTGCGAATAATGTGTTGGAATAATTTGAAAATTCACATCAAATACAACTCAACGCTCACCGACTAATTAAAAAAAGATAAATCAAAACCATTGGCAACAGATTCAAGAGATCAAAGACCGGAATGTCCACACGAGCAAAATCGTCAAGAAAATAACAATATTGATTTTGTGTTTAAAATATACTACGAAAAGGGGTTCTCGTAATCTCATTCTAATATAACTTATTCATGCGAAAATATATTTCAATATTATCAATTCCTAGGCACAACGTGGACAACATGACGTCATGGGGTTACAATACAATAGACCTTATGTAATTTAAATCCTTCGAAAGTTAAAGCGCTATGTATCAGCAAGGTCACTCCTTCGAAATAAAAATTAAAGTCTTTTAATTGTAAGAGAGCACTGAAATAATATCAGAGACTGCAAGGCTTAATAAAGGGGTAGTTTAGTTTTGGTAAGGCTGAACTTTAGTAGCCAAAACCTGCACAGTAACATTATAAACTTATAGTTATAACTCCACCATGCTCGAAAGGTATACAAAATTATAAACGAATAAGTAAAAAGCCTGTTATCATTCAAAAAGAGCCATTAAAACACAAGAGGGCGCATAAGGCATTTGTTTCAACCATTTTTCATACAAAATTATGCATGCGATGTTTTATTAATATAATGATTAAATAGAGAGATCATCAACAACTAATTAAAAAACGCTTTTGAAAATTTTTGAAAAAGTGCAAGCATTTTTTTATTTTTTTCAAATATCATCTAATTATTTGGGCCCCAAATAATTATAAGATCAGATATATTTATTGATATTTCAGCCGTTTCTGTGTCGATTTTGACCAAATAAAGTTTATTCTGCCATTAAAATTGCATGTTCTCTCAAATTCGACACTCAGATTTTCATACCTCACAAACAAATTGTGATGTGCAGCGCCCTCTCTACCAAAACTAAACTACCCCTTTAATACTTGTATTACATGTATTATGTTGAATTACGTGTTACAGTATTAAGTTTACCGACATGTTGCTTCTTTATAATCGACAGCCCTATTTCGTGGTCTGTTGCTATATTATCTTGTATACAAATTAAGTGTTCATGTTCACTTAGTATAGGTTTTCTCGGCCAATTTCGTAATCTTTTCATTCGTTTTGAAACAAGGGTCATTCGAATACCAGAAATTCAGCATTTGTATCATTCAATTTAACAAATAGCTTACAAATGCGTGGTTAGCATTCAAATTCGTTATCAATTGCGAAGCGAATCTTCTCGCTTTAAATTGAATGACAATTTGACGAAAAAGAAACACCTTTTAATTCGAATGCAAAGAAAATATTTTCGAATGACGGTTATATGAATTCAATTGTTAAAAAACGAAATTGAATGACAAAATACAGCTGCGGTGACAGAATCGGCAAAATTTAGTGCACACAAAATGAAATCGTGTGACCAACTTACGAAATTGACATATATTATCGTTTATTTGTTTGTTTCTTTATGCAAGGATTTTGTTTATCCATTGATGAAATATTCAAATGCTTTTGATATATTTTTCACGGACCTGGATTATTGTAACTTCTTTGATTTGAAGAAATAAAGATGACTTACAGTATATATAAATAGTATTATTATTTGTATCATCCTGATTGCCTCGACAGGAGACGAGAAGTTGTCACTCGATGAGTTCCTCCTGGTCCCAGTCTTGCCAGTTCTAGGACTAGACTTTGATCTTGGCCCTGATGACGGCTCTCAAGGCACTGGGGATGCACTAGACTAGGGTTCAATAGGCCTGAGATCTGGGACTAAGTCTGGGTCTTGGACGTGTTGACGTCACCCACGATGGCGATGATCCTGATGAACCCTAGTCCTAAGAAAGACCAGGGCATGCTTAAGATAGGTTTATACTTTAATCACGAGACAAACCTTTTTAACAGGTATTTGTGTTGTACTCGGTAATATCATTGTTATAAGTTACATAGTAAACAAATATAATATAAATATATTATTTAAATGGTTGGTGATAAAAGCGGGGGCGTTTTCCAATACTGTCATTGGGCTTTAAGACTTATATATATACTGTATAGTGGCATTATTTTCTTAGTTTGTAGTTTACTTAGTCAATATAGAGAAACGTAACAATTATTACAGTTTACTCAATAGCCAGAAATAATAGTGATACTCGTGAACAAGTCATAATCGCACCATTCCAATCACATAACTCGCAATTTAATTTTATTTCATTCCTGAAGTCGAAATTGTAATAAGAATGTCCTTCTTCACTACTGTTTGCCCTGGTTAATCATGTTATTATATTATTTGCAACACATTGTGAGATTTTCATCGCCAAATTGCGCTATAAGAGTGACCACTATTATGAAGAATTATAGTTTGTTAAGCCTGCGTCACAAATCAAACGGACCCCGGCCGAATGTGTAGATCGCCAGAGAGTCGCCGAATTTCAAATCCGCGAGGGAGTCGAGCGTATTTGTCGCTCCCTGTCACATATTGGACGGGGCTCGGGCGAACCCTATGGACATCAGTCATCAGAAATCCGGCACCCATCAGTAAACAAGAGGAGTCGGGCGAAAATCACTGAATTTGGGAGCAGGTTTCGGTGCCCTGCGAACGTCGGCCGACCCTAAAAAACGCGGCGGAGCCCGAAGTGATCGAGCATACACCGGCCGTACTCCTGGCGAAAATGCCATTTTGAGCTCGCAGAGAAATCGGGCGGGCTCCGTTTTTGATTTGTGACGGCCCCTTTAAGAATATTCTAAAACTTTGTATATTTACTATTAAAAATGTCCTTTCACGTGATTCGACTTGCAAGTTAAAACCGTTTTTGGCAGCTTTTCGTGAATAATAAATTTCTCGCCCTCGGAGTTACCTGAATGTGTTGGATTTTGAATTAAAAATGCATATTCTTAATATTATGCGTACAATTAACAGATGTTTCTCAATAAGTGCAAAAGTTTTCATTCCATCAAATAAGACTCAAATACATATGTGTTTAAATGAAAAAAGAAAAGGAACGAACAGGCATGGGGACCGCCATCATTAGCGTTTAACATGGCGGCTTTAATGTGATATATACAGTAATTTAATGCGGAGATACTTCAATCCATTAATATTCGAGAATGAGATCGTAATAACGAAAATTGTTTGTACAATCATGTTATAATTTAAATAGCGACTATAAAACAAAGTACAGTTTGAATCAAATGTAAACGATAGAAGAAACAGAACACGTTACACTTCCAACATAATCTGTGATATGACGGAGTAATTAACAGCCTCCCTTTAATTATAATTGTCATGGCAAAATGAAAATACATGTATTTATGATTTTAACGCTAATCTTTAATTTACATTTGTAATACCCCTGCTTCATTTTCGTTAACTTGGTTAAGGAATTGTTTTTGTTCTTTGTAATACTTTATATCTTGTTTTCGGAACATAATTAAATACAGATACAAATACGTAATGGAATAATGTAGCTCGTTTTATTCTGACTCTGTAAGTAACTATGTAGTATGTCTTCTGAGTGTGTTATGCTGATTAATTGGCTCCCATGATAATTGATGATCATGTGGTTATTTGTTCTAGTATTATTGCATAGTTACATGCATGTGCTTATATGTTGGGGGGGGGGGGGGGGGGGCGTTTGAGCTAGGTTTTGATATTCATCACTCGGGTTGAAAATTGAGAAACCTCCCGATATTTAGTTGTTTGTTTATTTGTTTGTTTTGTGTTTGTCTGTTTTATTTGTGTGTTGTTTTCTCGTGTACATAAATCAGCACGATAACATTTCATGTTATTTTTTTTCTGGGTTGAGCGTAATTTTGATGTTGATGACTCAAATTGAAAATTGAGAAAACTCCCGATATTTAGTTCTTTGATTGTTTGCTTGTTTGTTTGTTTGTTTTGTTGTTGTCTGCTCGTAAACAGAAATCAGCAATCAGCATTCCCCAAATTGTCTGGCAGAGCATAGTACTTCTAAACAATGCGTCTGTATTCCGCGACTCTGCGGATATTTAAAGAATCCAAATTGTATACCAAACTATCACTACTAACTATTAACCCCAGCGGCCCTATGGCCCTGTTCCGCTACAGTAATTCTAGAGCTACTCGGTATGTGTCCCAGTGCCGAACTCCAGACGGAGTGATTTTCCTAAGAAACTATACCGGCATTATTGCTGAAACTGATCCTTTGGTTCCATGGAATGTGTCCGCTTTTAAGGACGGGTAAATTCTGCGGCACTCTTGTCGGCTATAGATTAGCTGCACTTCATCTTGCCTTTTTGTTTTGTCCTGTCTTGTCTTGTCTTGTCTTTTTGTCCTGTCGTGTCCTTTTGTCCTGTATTGTCCTGGGGCTTGTTGCAAGAAAGGGTCCTAAATGTCACGTCCTAAATGTCACGTGATTGTCACGTGATTGTCACGTGATTGTCATATGACTACGTACATAGGACAGTTATCCTAAACTGTTGCAAGAAAGGCTCCTAAGTCGAAATTAGCCTTTGCCATGAACCTAATGTATAATCGGTAAAATAATTATCAGCATAGGAGCCTATTGCTGGCCTATAAGTGCGTTAGAATGACAAATGATATAAAACATACACAGAACATATTACAATGTTCAGTTCACATGCAAAGCAAACGGATAGCTGAAAGCGAAGTTAGCGAACACACAAACAAAATAAAATATATTATTCGGAAAAGATTTGCTTATGTTGCTGCTTGTGCCTATTTAAAGACACCATTACTTAGTATCTTCATCAAACAGACCCTATTATACATGTGAAAAATATTATATATATTTTCGCTACAACTAACTTATCTGATCAGCTACACTTTATCAATAAATATTACATTTGCCTGAAAAGTAGATGATCTGGCAAAAGGAAGACCTTTTACCTTTGAAATAAGTAATGAACAATATTTATATTCAAGAGAGGTCTTCTTTATCGAGACCATTCTATAAAGTATGGAAACTGCTTGTTCACGATATGCGTTTCGTTCCCGATACTAATAGAAAACATTATCGATACAAACGTATATATTTCGTCTTGAAAGTTAAATTCATTTCCCAAATAGGCTAGTGGCGTAGCTGTAATCGTTTGTTCAGCGGGGGATGAATTATTACATTATCCCTCCCCCCTTGAACAATATATATTGATTACAGATCGACGTCTATGGAACATGATGTAAATTAAATAAAGAAAAAAAAAAAGAAAAAAAAAATATCGTAAAGTAAGTACTGAATAAGCCATAAATATTTAAGCATCGTGTAGTTGCGATTATTAAACCCTTAATCAGATTGGGGCTGGGCACTTACAAGTATAACCGATACATACAAACAAACAATATTTCATCTTTACCATCAAATTCAAGTTCGCAATCATTCGTCATTATGGGGGGGGGGGGGGGGGGGGGGGGTAGTGAAATATGTACATTACACTTTCCTCGTGTTATAAGGGGATTCATTACCTACCCCATTCGGTGCCATTGATAACTCATATTTGATTTATTATTCCAAATGGAATCATACATAGTTTAGTTCATTTTATATCGTGTCCCCTTCTCACTGATTGAAATAACGTAAGCTTTCCATAAAACATGTTTACATTTGACCGATGATGGGGTTTGTTCCGATCGCGAAGTTAGGACAACTGTCCTAAGTGTACGTAATTCAGTCGTAGTCACATGACAGTCACGTGACATTTAGTAACTGTGAAGAAAACATTTATATTGCACATGTACAGTACATGTAGAACACATAACATATTCAAAATAACAATATTGCAAAAAGCAACAAAACAAGCCTAGGCCACCTCCTCAGGTAAAAAATAAAAGTAAAACTACAATGATTAAATATAATACAGACAATTACGATTACACACACACAAATACGATGAATAAATACATATTTCAAAAAAATACAAAATCAATCAATCAATCAATCAAATTAAACAAATACAAACAAATAAAACAATTTCAAAAATGAATGTTAACCCACTAAATTTAAAATCATAATTCCCTTTGCCTACTCATTAAATGTAAGGCCTTCCTGGTGTCCAGCCTCTCTCCCGACTGGAAAAATCCTAGCTACTGCACTAGTCTATTATTTAAATGAAATTAACTTTTAAGATAAATCGTAAACAAGCAGCTTCCATACTTTACAGAATGGTTTTGTTGAAGAAGACCTCTCTTGAAAATTAATATTTTTCCTTTTTTATTTCAAAGGTAAAATTTCTTCATTTTGCCAGATCATCTACTTTTCAGGCACATATAATATTCATTGTCCTTTGTCCTTTATTGTACTATTTTTGTTGTATTGTCCTCTCTTATTCCTTGTGTCTTGTCATGTCCTTTTGTCTTGTATTGTATTTTTGTCCTGCCTGGTCCTTTTGTCTTGTTTTGTCCCAAACAAATAGTTTGTTGTTTGGTTTGCCCGATACACAATTAATGAAACTGCAGCGGGTACAAAATGCATGCGCCAGACTTGTTTCTAATTCGTCAAAGTTTTGTCATATCACTCCTTTGTTGAA
The DNA here is from genome assembly GCA_037951105.1 of Echinarachnius parma. Classification (NCBI taxonomy): domain Eukaryota; kingdom Metazoa; phylum Echinodermata; class Echinoidea; order Clypeasteroida; family Echinarachniidae; genus Echinarachnius; species Echinarachnius parma. The sequence goes on along the minus strand of JBAMJV010008023.1, from coordinate 8,399 downwards.
AACATTACATTGGTTGCCTGTTAAACAACGTATTATTTTTAAAATTGTGTTGATTGTGTATAAAGCAATGCATGGTCAAGCCCCAAGTTATATAATTGAATTACTTTCGTTGCAATCACATTCTCATTATAATTAGATAAGCTCACGTGATACACTTCCTCTTGGAGTTACCCAAATTTTCTGCCAAAACAAAATTAACTTTTGGAGATCGTGCATTTGTTTGTGTCGCCCCAAAGCTATGGAACAGCTTACCATTTTATTTGAGAAAAATTGAAACTATTGATACATTTAAGTCTACGTTAAAAACCCATTTGTTTAAGCAGGCCTTTCCATAAGACTGTTTGTCTGTACGTTCTGGTTTTGTTTGTTTTTGTTTACTTAAAAAGGAGCTTTTTATAAGCGCAGTAGAGAATATATTTATAGTAGCTGCGCTATACAAATGTTCGTATTATTATTATTGTCCTGTATTGTCCTTTTGTCCTGGCTTGTCATTTTGTCCTGTCTTGTCATTTTGTCCTTTCGTGTTCTTTTGTCCTGTATTGTCCTTTTGTACTCTATTGCCCTGTCTTTTCCTGTCTTGTTCTTTTTTCCTGTGGCGTCCTTTTGTCTTGTCTTTTTTTTTTTGTCCTGTCCTGTCCTGTATTGTCATGTTGTCCTGTCTGGTCCTTTTGTCTTGTATTTTCCCATTATCTTGTATTGTCCTTTTGTCCTGTTTTGTCCTTTTGTCCTGTTTTGTCCTTTTATCCTGTATTTTCCGTTTGCCCTTTCGTGTTATTTTGTCCTGTATTGACATTTTGACCTGTCTTGCCCTGTCCTGTATTGTAATTTTGTCCAGTCTTGTCCTTTTGTCATGTCTTGTGCTTTTGCCATGTCTTGTCATTTTGTCCTGTCTTGTCCTTTTGTCCTGTCTTGTCATTTTGTCCTGTCTTGTCCTGTCCTGTCTTGTTCTTTTGTCCTGTCTCGTACTTTTATCCTTTTTTTTTTATTTTGTCCTGTCCTGTCCTGTATTGTCATTTTGCCCTGTCTTGTCCTTTTGTCCTGTATTGTCCTTTTGTCCTGTCTTGTCCTTTTGTCCTGTAACTGTCCTGTCCTGTCATGTCTTGTCCTTTTGTCCTGTATTGTCCTGTCCTGTCCTGTCTTGTTCTTTTGTCCTGTCTCGTCCTTTTGTCCTGTCCTGTTCTGTTTTGTCATTTTGTCCATGTCTTGTCATTTTGTCCATGTCTTGTCATTTTGTCCTGTCTTGTCCTTTTTGTCCTGTCTTGTCCTTTTGTCCTGTCTTGTCCTGTCCTGTCTTGTTATTTTGTCCTATCTCGTCCTTTTGTCCTGTCTTTTTCTTTTGTCCTGTCCTGTTCTGTTTTATCATTTTGTCGATGTCTTGTCATTTTGTCCTGTCTCGTCCTTTTATCCTGTCTTTTTTCTTTTGTCCTGTCTTGTCCTGTATTGTTATTCTGTCCTGTCTTGTCCTTTTGTCCTGTCTTGTCCTTTTGTCCTGTCTTGTTCTTTTGTCCTATCTCGTCCTTTTGTCCTGTCGTGTCCTGTCCTGTCTTGTCATTTTGTCCTGTCTTGTCCTGTCCTGTCTTGTTATGTTGTCCTGTCCTGTTCTGTTTTATCATTTTGTCGATGTCTTGCTCTGTTCTCCTATTTCCTCCTTTTGTCCTGTCTTGTCCTTTTGTCCTGTCCTTTTCTTTTGTCCTGTCCTGTTCTGTTTTGTCATTTTGTCCATGTCCTGTCATTTTGTCCTGTCTCGTCCTTTTGTCCTGTCTTGTCCTGTCCTGTCTTGTTATTTTGTCCTGTCTTGTAATTGTGTCCTGTCTGTCCTTTTGTCCTGTCTTTTTCTATTGTCCTGACTTGTCCTTTTGTCCTGTCTTGTCCTGTCCTGTCTTGTTCTTTTGTCCTGTCTCGTCCTTTTGTCTTGTATTGTCCTTTTGTCCTGTATTTTCCTGTCCTGTCCTGTCTTGTTCTTTTGTCTTGTCTCGTCCTTTTGTCCTGTCCTGTTCTGTTTTGTCATTTTGTCCATGTCTTGTCATTTTGTCCTGTCTTTTCCGTTTGTCCTGTCCTGTATTTTTGTTCTGACTTGTCCTTTTGTCCTGTATTGTCCTTTTGTCCTGTTTTGTCATTTTGTCCATGTCTTGTCATTTTGTCCAGTCTTGTCCTTTTGTCATGTCTTTTCCGTTTGTCCTGTCCTGTTATTTTGTCCGGTCTTGTCCTGTTATTTTGTCCGTCTTGTCCTTTTGCCCTGTATCGTCCTTTTGTCTTGTATTGTCCTTTTTTGTCATTTTGTCCTGCTCTTGTCCGTTTCTCCTGATATTTTGTCCGGTATTGTCCTTTTGTCCTGTCTTGTCCTTTTGTCTTGTCTTGTCTTGTCCTTTATTGTCCGGTATTGTCCTTGTGTCCTGTCTTGTACTTTTATCCTGTCTTGTCCCATTGTCATGTATTGTCCTTTTGTCCTTTTGTCCTGTCCTGTCCGTTTGTCCTGTCTTGTCCTTTTGTCCTGTCCTGTTCTGTCTATCCTACATCCCCATCCTCATCATCATCATCATTATCATCATCATCATCATCATCATCATCATCACTATCACTACCACTGTCAATATTCGCGTAGCTGTTTGCATCAACTTCGATGTCTACATTTAGTAGAGCTTCCTCCTCAAGATCGGACATTGTGATGAGATGGGGCGCGTTTCATGAAAGCGTTCTATCTCTAGGACGTCCTAAATATCACGTGACTGTCATGTGACTACGACTGAATTACGTACATAGGACAGTTATCCTAAACTGTTACAAGAAAGGCTCATAAGTTGAAATTACGGACTATCGAGAGTTATGTAGTGGACAGTTCCGTAGCTTTTGCCATGAACCTAACGTATAATCGGTAAACTAATTATCAGCATATGAGCCTATTGCTCGTTTATAAATGCGTTATAATGAAAAATTATATAAAACATATACAGAAAATATTACGATGATCAGTTCTTATGGACAGTAAACGGGCAGCTAAGAGCGAACACAAAAGAAACACGAAATATCTTTTCGGAAAAGATCCACTTATGTTGCCGCCTGTGTCTATTTAAAGACACCATTAATTAGTATCTTCATCAAACAGACCCTATTATACATGTAAAATTATTAGATACATATTTTCACTATAACGAACTTATTTCATCAGTTACTTACATTTGCCTGAGAAGTAGATGATCTGGCAAAATAAAAACATTTTACCTTTGAAATGATAAAGAAAAGAAAACAAATTTCAAGAGAGGTTTATTCATGGAGACCATTCTATGAAGTAAGGAAACTTACTTTTTCACGATTTATCTTAAAAGTTAATTTAATTAAACAAATAGGCTATTTGTTCCCAGTCGGGGGAGGGGCTGGGCACCAGAAAATGCCTTAAATTTAATGAGGAGGCAAAGGGAATTATGATTTATTAATTTAGTCGTAGCATGGGCGAACATGCATTTTTGAAATTGTTTGATTTGTTTGTATTTGTTTAATTTGATTGACTGATTTTGCATTGTATTTATTTATATTTGTATACAGTCATTATAATAATATAGTTTCTTATATAGCGCTAAATTATATTATAAATGTTTCAAAGCACTTTACACTATTATTACCCCGGTCATAGGATACAATGCAAACACTATCTTCACTCCCTGGCGAGCATTCCTTCCAAGCGCTCATGGGCTCAAGAAGATCGTTCACATAAAGGCTTTCACCTCCTTCCGGTCCCCATTTATACACCTGGGTAGAGAGCAGCAATAGTGGATAGATTGTCTTGCTGAAGGACAAACGTGGTGGGCAGGGTTCGAACCCGGGATCTCACGATTAGAAAGCGCACGCTCTACCAATGTTGCCACATCACATCCACATCATTGTATTTGCGTGTGTGTGTGTTTGTGTGTGTGTGTGTGTGCGTAGGGGGGGGGGGGGGGGGGTCATATTCAGACTGCGGTCGTATGTATATCACACACATACTGATTTATATGCAACACACACATGCAAAAATTTAATGTTTAACTACCAATAAATATTTATAAATGTACAGTGAAACCTGTGTATAGTGACCACCCAAGGGAAGTAAGAAAAGTGGCCACTATAGACAGGTGTCCTATATAATGCAGGTTCATTCCATTGTGTTTCTCTGCAGGGGATCATGTTTAGTGGGCATTATAGGCAGGTAGCTACTGTATATCCTGCTGTATCAGACAGGTTTGACTGTACACACAAAATCACAGAAACAAACACATGCAATACAAACGAAGCACACACTCACGAACACAAACACACATACAATAATACATGAATACAACATAGCTTTTTTTTGTTCGTGTTCTCGTCTAACTGATTGAAGAAACGAAAGCTTTCCATAACATATAGATACACAAACCGTACGATACAGCTGATCGTGAAGTGCGCGCGGGCTTGGCAGCGCTCATGCGATCGCCCCACTTGCTACGTCGTGAATCGTACCTGCACACAGCGGGCTAATCAAGGGCGAACAAACGGGAGCAGTTTCATCACTTTTGATAGCAGATTAGTCAATTCTGTGACAATTTTTGAAAAGTAAATATGATTTATTAGGAAGATTGTAACATTATCTTTGCAATGATGCCAACATTATTAAGGTTACAAACATTTTTAAACCTTCGCTCAGGTACTTTAACCAGTGGTCCAGCAGGCAACGATAGCTCTTGTTCCCCCCCCCCCCCCCCCCCTCCCCCGTCCCTCTAAAACAACTAAACTAGTGGTCTTGGTCTTGGCCTCGAAAAATTATGGCGACGGACACGCCGTCCCCTAGCTTTTTACAACTGGGCAATTCCACGGTAACGGAAGGACATTCAGACACAATTTTGGAACTTAAAGGGGTAGTTTAGTTTTGGTAAGGCTGAACTTTAGTAGCCAAAACCTGCACAGTAACATTATAAACTAATAATTATAACTCCACCATGCTCGAAAGGTATACAAAATTACAAACGACCAAGTAAAACGCCTGTTATCATTAAAAAAGAGCCATTAAAACACAAGAGGGCGCTTTTTAAAAGGCATTGTTTGAACCATTTTCAACCAAAATTATGCATGTGATGTTTTGTTGATATAATGATTAAATAGAGAGATCATCAACAACCATTTAAAAAACGCTTTTGAAAATTTTTGAAAAAGTGCAAGCATTTTTTTAATTTTTTCAAAAAATCATCTAATTATTTGGGCCCAAATAATTATAAGATCAGATATATTTATTGATATTTCAGCCGTTTCTGGGTCGATTTTGACCAAATAAAGTTTATTCTGCCATTAAAATTGCATGTTCTCTCAAATTCGACACTCAGTTTTTCATTACCTCACAAAAAAAATGCGATGTGCAGCGCCCTCTCTACCAAAACTAAACTACCCTTTAAATCAAATAATTCCAGGATCCTGCTTTTGATTTGTTATTCTAAATGGCATGTCTTTGATCCTTGTTGGGACACCTTTGATTTCCACTATTTCTAAAATTTTGACCGCATTATGTAAATTAGATATGGACACTAATGAAGCCGGTAACGGAAGGACGCCAAAATGGACATGGATTTTCAAGTTTGTTAGTTATGACCCAATCTCTGTGAAGTTACGAGATTTATCATGATAAGTTGGCTACTAGTCCATTTCCTTATGTTCACAGAGTATAAAACCACCTTTTAAGAAAAATATCTACATTGGTATATTAATTATGATAAATTAATTACTTCAGTGTTCGGTAACGGAAGGACGGTAACGGAAGGACCTCTGAAAAGTCTATAGGAATTGTACAATAAAATTAATTTTGAAATTTCAAGACCATTTATGAGAAGGAATCATCTCTTTTGTGTCTAAAATGAGTTTGTATCATAGATAACATATGGACAACCTAAGCATGTACATTTCTATTTTTTTCTTACTATAGTTCATGCTCCAATGGCTCTTATTCATGGTCAATCCATGGTAACGGAAGGACACTCAGACACAAATTGTCAACTTTAAGAAAGACATTTTTAAATACTTGTGTTGTTACAACAGTCTATTTTGATAACAATAGCTTCCAAAACATACAGTTTTAAGGTCCCATAATTGTTTTATTTTTGTATCTCCGCACATTATTGAATATGCATACAAATGAGGTCGGTAACAGAAGGACACCAAAATGGACAAGGTTTTGTTATCAAATCAGTTTTAACTAAAACTCTGTGATATTAAATAATACAAAATATGTTAAGGGTACACATTTCATTCTCTGAAGTGTTACTTGTTCTTTGATTAAAATTTGTCCGCAGATATTTGAGTTATTTCACACAAAGCGGACCAATGTTCGGTAACGGAAGGACATAATGGACTATAATGTATGATATGACACAGTAGGGTCATTCCATGTCAAATCACCTTTAAAAAAAGTGAAAATTTTCATCGCAGCCCCCTTCAAATTTGCTAATATTTGGTATGTATGATATTTCAACCTTTAAAGCGCAAATATTTAAGTTTTAGCCCAATCCGCCCAATGGTTTTGGCGGTATGGTCGATTTTTATGGGGGAGTTTTGTAAGAAATGGGCGTGGGCACCATTTTTCAAATGGCCATTGTCCATTAACCGTTGGGTCAATTTATTTTGTAATGGTGTCATTGGACTGGGGATGTTATGTGCAATCCATTTATGCCATTTGTGTTCATGCATGAGCGAGTTTGGATACGATCATAACATTTGACCTTAGATTTTGACCTTCCGTTTTACCTCGTGGATCAAATAATTTTGAGAATTTGTCTTGGCTTGATATAATTTCTACAACATATGAAAGAATTGGAGGTATATTATTTCTTGTTTTTCTACAGCCTTGTTTTTAGTTTGCAAATTTCATGTAAAATTTAATTATTTTAGACCTACACCCATGTCCAAGAATTCTATAGGGGTGTATTGTATTAAAAAAAGACCTATTCAAAGTCATGATCAGAGCCTATTCACACCCTGGCTCACCACAATTAAATAGACCTACTAATCCCCATACAATAGAAATCCAGACAAATGGCATCATGGTACAAGGGCCCTGTTGCAGAAAGAGATAAAATGAATTGTGAGCCAGATCAAATGTTCTAAATGCACAAATCTGATTAGTTGAAACACAGAAAATTACTAGTCTGACCACGCTACGCCACTGATAGCTGGCCATTGAAGGTATTGTCTCATTATTTGGGTTTTTATATATGAGAGACAAATTTTTGAACATAAATTTTGTCATAATATGTAATATGAGGTACCTTGTCCATCTGTTACCATGTGTATGGTAACGGAAGGACATTTTCTTTTGTTATTTATTAATTAACGAAGAAACACTGAGTAATACAATTGCTAGCAATGGGAAGGCCTACTTGAACTTGCTTTGCACTGAAGATTGGTCTGCTCTCTAACAACTATGTGAGCCAAAAAATTAAAAATATTGATTTTTCGGTAACGGAAGGACATTTTCATAGGCTGAAAATAAGAAGTCATTGAAGCATAACAAATCAAATAAATCATACAAATTTACTATTTTACGAAATGGTCATATCTCAGGAGTCAGAATAATGTTTTTAGGCTTAACTGGGGAAATATAAACGAACACAGTATCAAAACACTTTTTCACAAAATGTCAACTTTGTGGGGTTCAATTATGGTTATAAAGTTATTATAAAAAAAACAAATACAATTATGTAAAACTAAAATTTCTCATTGAATTCCAAAATATAGAATTTAAGCTTTGATTTGATACCAAATTTGTATCATAAAAATGCTTGTACAATTTTTGGTCAAATGTCCACTTTGGCGTGGAATTGCCCAACTACACAATAAAAAAAAATTGTATACATGTCATATGATCACGACATGAAAAGGCTGCATTAATTAAACTCACGGAAGTTAACATATAGACAAGTCCAATTGCGCAATGATGTTAAGTGAAGCAAGACCCTTTTCATATTATACATTCCTGGAAAGTCTGTAACTGAGTACCTACTTGTCATGTCAGTATTCATATGCGATTAAATTAATATCACTGTTAAAGTGATTAATGGTTGGTAGTAGTTGATAAATGTGCTTTTGAGTGGGATGCAACGCGGATATGAAACCAAGCGTAATAGGCGTAGGACGGAGGGGGCTGAATGGGCTGAAGAGCTTGACCCCCCCCCCCCCCCCCTCCCCCTGGAGTTTTGAAAACCACCGTATTCGGGCAAAAACACATGACATTCGGGCAAAACATATCATATTCGGACAAATCCATGTGTGCTATTGAGGTTCTTCATTATTATGAATTGTTCTGCTCGTGTATGTTGTGAGCTCTGTCTCTCATCATCATCGCTCCCTTCCAACACTCCCTATTCCCAACAATATTCCGGCCCCACTCAAAAAGCTATCAATTC
>JBAMJV010008022.1:0-110320 GCA_037951105.1 Echinarachnius parma | reverse complement strand
GCGGAGAAGTGGGGGGACGATAACGGAGTGAGATGGGGGAAGGAGGGGGGCATGGGAGGAGGGAGGGGGCATGGGAGGAGGGAGGGGGCATGGGAGGAGGGAGGGAAACACCCAGAAAATGAACAGGTAGATGAACAGAGGAATGGGTACAAAAGAGACACATATCTCATGTCATCAAACATGCAACATATATTTAGGAACACATAAAAGCATAACTAGCAACTAGACATGTTTAAAGTAATACAAGTTATCTGACATGAACAAACGATATTCTACAAAGCAACAAAACCAATAAAATGATGAACATAAAACATTAAATGCAAGAAAAAATACTGCTAACTGCAGATTCTAAATAGTACATGAAAATGAAAGTGCAGTTTATTGCGACTCATGATTTGATCATACAAAAATCAAGCAAACTGCCATGTGATGACCCTCCTATTTATAACATGAGAAAAGCGAGGTAAAAGAGAACTCCTGCAGTCCCAAAAGATTTCTGAGGATTAAGACTTAGTTACTGCCTGATTCCCTTTTAGATTATTACCACTGAATGATGCCTGCATGAAAGTTTGGCATGTGATGCAAGAAAATGAAATATGTTCATGCAATGCTAGGAGGAAATACCACACCATGGCCCCCCCCCCCCCCCCCCCGTTGCAGAAAGAGATTCAATCGATTGTAAGTTACAGTTGATTCTAAGTGAGGATATTTGCGCAGTTCAACCAATCAGATGTGCGCATTCAGAACACGTGATCTAACAATTAATGGTAACTTACTATCGATTGTATCTCTTTCTGCAACGGGGCCCATGACATACTAAACAACCAAATAAAAACAGAACATTGCAACGCGTCCAACTACAAAGGGCAATCTGAAACACAAAGGACAAGTTCCCCTGATTGCACCGTGATCCCTGGCGGGCAACGGGGGCTGATCTGCCCTACTAGGAATGGGCCAGAGGGCATTTCGGGGTAGAACAGGTACCTAATTTGACGGGAACGCTAAGAGAGCAACTTGCTTACCAACAGCCTTGCTGAGTCATGAGTTCCCCTTCGCACGTGATCCCTGGGGGGCAACGGGGGCTGATCTGCCCAACTAGGAATGGAGCAAAGGGCATTTCAGGGCAGAACAGGTACCTAATTTGACGGGAACGCCAAGAAAGAAACTAAGAAAATATTCTTGCTTACCAACAGCCTGGCTGAGTCGCGAGTTCCCCTTCGCACCGTGATCCCTGGGTGGCAAGGGGGGCTGCTCGGACCTGCTGGGGATGGGGATGGGGCGGAGGGCATCAGAGGGCGTATACTTGGAGGGTCCATCCTCCAGTCTCCTCCTGCCTCCCTCCTCCTGCTGTTGCTGCTGCTGCTGGAGACGCAGGAAGTTCCTGCGGAGCGTCGACTCACTCGGACCGGGTAGGATGGAGCTGCAAAGATTGGAAGGAGTTGATTGAAAAGGTTAGAAACCTATCTCTGTGGTACAGCTTTTAAAACTTGTCTGTGCTTTATGTTCTTCTGTATAATGTAATGCACTGTAGAGTACTAGTACATTGATATACAACATATCAACTGTGTCATATAGGAAGTGTTTTGTATTAGTATTGTTATTATTGTAAAGTTATTAAACATGGTAGCCTATTATGAAGATCCTGTGCCTACAAATAAACCAATATTATCGGATATATCAGAGCAGGTCCATCACAATGCAGTTGACAAGAAAGAATATATGATTTCTTGAAGAAAGTGACAAGGAATCCCATAAAAAAAAATCAAAAACTCATGCAACGTCCAAAGTAAGCATATTTTACTGCATGTGTAGCCATGGGTCCTTTGTGCAATGACTGCACATTTTTAATGATGAAAAAAGGATTTAACTTTACTCATTCAGTTGATAAAATGTTAGTGATTGACCAGTTTGTATTTATTCTTCAGATTATCATCTGATGCATGGTGTCTTTTTCAACAGGACTGTCTAATAATCTAGTGACATTGTCCAAATCCACAAAAATTCATTAGAAATATTGTGGTTCTCTCATACCTTGTTGTATTTGTATTACCAATAGAAGCATGGTACTGGTTTTAGTTTTTCAAATTTCCCCTTAGACAGAAAGATATTTACGATTGAAGTGTTTGGATGTTTCTCTATCCGATGGATAGTCATAACTGTGTACAAAATCAGTGCAATGAGTTAGCAAATATCACTTCGCACTTTCGCTCATTACTCGGCCATATTGCAGCCATTTAACATGAAATTTTCACACATTACTCAAAGGACATATCAGATCACATTATCACATCAATACACATTGCATCAACCATTCATCACTTTCTGCACATGCAATCAAAGCTACTAGGTCACTTTAAGTTTAAAATACAAGAAGGACTTTCTGTGACGTCAAGGGTCAATTCCTACCTTGGTTCACCCTCGTCTTCAATCTCCTGTTCTTCTTCGCTGTCGTTACTGTTGTACTCATAGTCGGTACTCAGGTCTTCAACTGGCAAGGAAGAAAAAGAGAACAAAAATGATTACTAAAATTAAATATTTTCTAACTTCAATAGAAGTGCAGGATCGTCCTGTCAATATGATCCTCAAGTTGTATGTGGACCTGTCTCTCATTGGGGAGGTCTTTGAAGAATGAGGGAGGTCTTTGAAGAATGAAGAATGTCTTTAGTATACCAGTAGTTACTTTCCTAATAGGTTGGTTGTTTTTAAGGACTGATTTCTAAATAAATAGTTGATAAAACGATTTTTCTCACCTCTCTTCTTCCTAGTCCTGTCGATGTGGTCCTTGAGTTGTATGTGAACCTGTCTCTCATTGGGGAGGTTTTTGAAGAATGAGGGAGGTCTTTGAAGAATGAGGAATGCCTTTAATACCAGTAGTTATTTTTCTGATAAGTTTTTTAAGTCCTGTATTTCTAAACAAATAGTTGATATTATTTTTCTCACCCCTCTTCTTGCTAGTCCTGTCGATGTGGTCCTTGAGCTGTATGCGGACCTGTCTCTCATTGGGGAGGTCTTTGAAGAATGAGGGAGGTCTTTAGTATACAAGTAGTTATATTACTACTATGTTTTTTTCTTTTAAGTTCTGTATTTCTAAACAAATAGTTGATAAAACGATTTTCTCACCTCTCTTCTTCCTAGTCCTGTCGATGTGGTCCTTGAGCTGTATGCGGACCGGTCTCTCATTGGGGAGGTCTTTGAAGAATGTCTTTAGTATACAAGTAGTTATCTTACTACTGTGTTTTTTTCTTTTAAGTCCTGTATTTCTAAACAAATAGTTGATATGATTTTCTCACCTCTCTTCTTCCTGGTCCTGTCGATGTGGTCCTTGAGCTGTATGCGGACCTGTCTCTCACTGGTGAGGTCTTTGATGAATGAGGGATGTCTTTAGTATACAAGTAGTTACTTTCCTAATAGGTTGGTTGTTTTTAAGGACTGTATTTCTAATTGAATAGTTGATAAAATGATTTTCTCACCTCTCTTCTTCCTAGTCCTGTCGATGTGGTCCTTGAGTTGTATGCGGACCTGTCTCTCATTGGGGAGGTCTTTGAAGAATGAGGAATGTCTTTAGTATACAAGTAGTTATCTTACTACTATGTTTTTTTCTTTTAAGTCCTGTATTTCTAAACAAATAGTTGATGTGATTTTTCTCACCTCTCTTCTTGCTAATCCTGTCGATGTGGTCCTTGAGCTGTATGCGGACCTGTCTCTCATTGGGGAGGTCTTTGAAGAATGAGGAATGTCTTTAGTATACAAGTAGTTATCTTACTACTATGTTTTTTCTTTTAAGTTCTGTGTATTTCTAAACAAATAGTTGATAAAACGATTTTCTCACCCCTCTTCTTCCTAGTTCTGTCGATGTGGTCCTTGAGCTGTATGCGGACCTGTCGCTCATTGGGGAGGTCTTTGATGAACGAGTGCTTCAGGAGATGATTCGTGTCTGGTCTCTGTTGGTAGTTCTTGACTAGACACTTGTCTACAAAGTCTATGAATTTCTTGTTCCTGAAACGGTGTTAAAGTTAGTGAAAAACAATCACATCAATAAAATATAGATAAATAAATAAGGGAGTTTTGAACTCCTTGAGTGTCAATGTTGCATATTTGTACCACACAATGCACACAGATGCCATAGAGCTGTAAAGTGTAACTTGTATTTTGAGGCATAGTTCATTTCATTTCATTTTATTTTGTCCCACAAAAAGGGGAAAATTTATTTGGCAAGTTGCTCAATAGTTAAAAAACATTCACAATAAAACACATCTAAATTTACCAAACAATAAATATGAAATATATAAATCTACAAATAAATACAAATACTACTAACAGTCAACCCCAAAACACAATTTCATTGGATTAGTTCAAAAAAACATTACCACGTTGACATCTTGTTTTAAGATGTAAGGTTTCTTTGATCAACCAATCACATCTTATAATTAGTACTTCTCTTTGATATGGACTTCATTAAATGTTCATTTATACAAAGACTTCCAGGCATATAATAAGAATACAACATTTTTTTGTTCAAAAACAAATCAGTATGAGAATGAGAATTTCTTATTTCAAATAACAACTTACCACTACTTTGATTTCAGTTTTGGTTTGGGATTTCTGTGTATGAGTACGATTACTAATTCTTGTTATAAATTATCATTAAAGGGATGACTGTAAAGTGTCTAACTCCACGAAAATTACTTGGAGCTTCCTCGTTTCTCTTCTACCGTGTTGTTTAGCTTATGGTAAGAGAAGAATAAAATAAGGTTAGATTTTTTCAAATGCCCCTTTAGTATCACGATATCTATCATTCAGCTCAAGAGCATTAATGAACGGTCATAAACCTCATAAACGTCATACAGTAATTTGTTGTAAAAGCCGACGCATATTTTCGCTTTTTTAACCAGGAAAGCAGTGTTCTTTTTCAATGAAACTTTCACACATCATTCGGACATATCTTACAATGATTTTGGTACAGGATTGAAGTCTCAAATGTCATTTTGGGCAATTACAGGTGCACCTTTAAAGGGATCTAGTAACTTTGTTGAGATGTGCAAAAACTGATGAATGGTTGATGCAATGTATACTGTTGTTATCTCATATGTCCTCAGGGTATTGTGTGAAAATTTCAGGTCAAATGGACAATGTATGGCCAAGTAATGAGCGAAAATGCAAAGTGATATTGGGTGATATTCACCAACTCACTGCATTCACTTTGTACAGGGATGAAAATCTCGCCCGGAGATTTTCTTATCTAAATACTTCAATCATACATATCTTTGTAATGAAAGGGAAATTTGAAAAACCGAAAGCTGTCCCATGATTTTATTGTTAATACGAATACAACAAGGTATAAAGGAACCGCTAGAATTACAATTTTATTTTGAGGATTTGGACAATGTTACTAAGTCCCTTTAATAATTATTTGTTTGAAGTAACAACTTACCACTTCTTTGATTTCAGTTTTGGTTTGGGATTTCTGGGTATGAGGAACAGCGCCCTCATTGGGTGCATGTCACACAGTGCTGCAAAATAAAACAAAATAATTTAAAACAAGAATGCAGTTAGAAACAAGGTAAGAATGTAATTACAACAAAGGACTACTTCATTTGGGCATTCAATACATCACAAACTAATGGAAATAGAATTCTATCAGTTTTGACTAAAGTAAGGTATTTTCTATAAAGGTATGGGAAAGGGCCAAATAGTTTCCTTATTAATTGTAACTTGTCTCGTGACATAATTTAACATGCAGTTGGACAATAAAATCAAAATGTCCTTTGTTTTTCATGATACATTTTGTCCCTTCTTTCTATAATTTATTTATATCTATTTCTTATTTCAAACACAGGGAAACAGATCAGATATATGTAATACATACAAAAATGAGCAAAGAAAATTGGGTTTCCCTGGGCTTCAAAAGACCTCCGGATTTGCTAGACCGGTATTCTACCAACTGAGATACTTTTAGTAGAAGGCTCTTGTAATGGTGGTTTGTCCCTAAAAACGATTGCTCATTCTCATTCATATTTATATTTATTTCATTGCGGTTTAATTCTTACGTGGTTGTCCCTCTGCCATCTCCAGGGCCGTGATACCTAGCGACCACAAGTCGCTCTTGTTGTCGTACGTAGCGTCAGGGTTCTCGTCGCACGCGATGACCTCCGGCGCCATCCAGTACGGCGTCCCGATGAACGTGTTTCTCCGGCCGATCGTCTTGTCAAGCTGTGCGCTCACACCAAAGTCAACTGCAGATGGGAGGGAGAAGGAAAAGAAAGTTCTCTTTATTTGATTAATTGAATTCCACCCCAGAAATGTGATGTTTGCTATAAAATGAAGTGAATATGAAGAATCCTGATGTAAAATCTGAGCCAAAACGGTAGAGCAATAAAAAAGTTATGACAGGATGAACTTTGCTCCGATTTTTAGTATCTTTCGCAATTGCTATCGATCGTAATTGCTATCGATCGTGACGTCACTTGCGAGCTGCAGCCATTTTGACTTCTACATGGAAATTTTACAAAATTAAAATTTTCTTTATAACAAAGAAAATTTATGAGCTTACAAATTCCAAAGAGGTTGGCCCATCGATATTCTTCTATGAATTCGTGAAAACAAGCAGAGAAAATTTAATTTTTAGCAAATGAGAAATAAGCGTATTTTCATGTACTAAAGCCATGGCGGGTTGCTCGTCAATGATGTTGCATATGGCGGCAATTTTAAAACGATCGCTCATTACTACATGATGTTTCTTGTCCAATTTTGATCAAATTTTCACCAATTATGCCTCTTATTCTGCTTATTCAAATAACAAATGATTTTATCAGGCCCGGAATACCCCTTTAAATGTTTTATATTTTGGGATTATGTTTGTCTTTTTATCCCTTTTTCCATTTGAATACATGTGTCTCTCCATTCGATAGACTACACTCCACATATGAGAACACATTCACACCAAAGCCAACTCTGATGCAAGGACAAATATTGGGGATTTTATCCTGGGGCGTTTATCCTTTTGATTTCATTTGTATTTCTTTTCTTTTTGTCTCAATATTTGTGAGACTCTCTACTTTGTTTAAACCTATAAATTGGTCTGCGTTGGAGGCAGTTCTTTAAAGTTTTTAGTCTCAGCTTTTTTGTATATTATACCTCTGTTGGAGCTTTGAATTACTAAAAGATCATGGATACCTCTGGAATTTCGTACAAAATAACAATAAAAACAAGATAAATATTACAACAAATGTTTGATTTGTTTGAAGTAAATGATGGATAAATAACCACAGGACCTTATTCAGCTTTAAATGGTGATTAACAATAGTTTAATCAGGGCTCCACACTTACCTTTTTTGACAGTGGCCCGGTCGGGCCAGTGAAATAATTTCTTCCTCTCTCCTGCTGGCCCGAAAGAAAAATCTACTGGCCCGAAAATTTTATTTGATGAGTAAACTTTTTTACTATTCAAAATATCAAGTCTCATTCCTAATCAAACCTTGATGAAGCATGACATGGAAGAAAACAAGATTCTTCTAATTTTGTCAATGTCGGTTTGAAAATCTGCTTGCCCGATCGGGCCACCAAAATATGACTTTTATACATTTTTGCTGGCCCGAAGTGCAATTTCACTGGTTTAATTGTTATTTGTTTTTATATCTTCATCTTGTGGAAGAGGTGTAGGCTTACCCAATTTGACCTCTGCATCTTCAGTGAGGAGAACGTTCTGACCCTTGATGTCACGATGGATGACGTGGTTGGCATGGAGATGGCTCAGACCCTGTAGCAAACAATTAAAACAACAACAACAAAAGTTATCACAAATGACAAAGAATATAACAATACAGATAACAACAACAACAAAATTTATCACAAACCACAAAGAATACAATATCAATAACAACAACAAAAGTTATCACAAATGAAAAAGAATAAAAAATACCAATAACGACAACAAAGGCCGACTGGCGTTGTGGTGTAGCCTAGACGGGCTGATTTGGGGGGGGGGATGCAAATGAATGGGGAATTACACTTTATGTATTTTCTATGGATAGCTACGCCACCTGGCCTTACATTTTACGGGTATTTCAGATTCCTGTTGAAAAGTTGATATCTCAAATATATTCACAAATGCTATTTAACATTACCTCTGTTATCATTCTTAAACCAGTACTGGTATGTATTTTTTTTGTACCCATACATGCATTATCTTATTAGTTTACACTTGTTATCCAAAATATTGATGCGTTTAATACAAACATCCACCATTATAAAATACTTCCCTTTAAAGTTTAAATCTAATCTAAGTATGAATTTTTAAATGGTCAACACTTTAAAATGAAGTAAACAAAAATAAAAAATTAATGTAAATTATGTTGATACGTATACGAAAGGCTATTTAATACCACACCAGGAAAAAGGACCTACAAGTATTATTTTCTATGACTAATAAATTACTTCCATTTTGCTTTTGTTCCATCGAAAGCAACGGTTTCATTTGACTGTTGTTATGACTGGTCATTTAAAACTGGATCTTGTCTCCTAGCTGCCATTATGATTACATCAACATAAAACAATGCAAGCACATTATGCATGTCTGCATTGATCATACTTGAAAACAATAACAAATATAATATGGTATTCATGATAAATTAGAGTAACTTATAAAAAACAGTTCAAAGCTTAACGACATTACTATCATTCTACTTACGTTCCATTAAAAGCAAAAGTTTCATTTTTATTCTTATTATGATCGTTTAAAATTAGACTTTGACTTCCTCTGCAATTATCAAAACAGTTTCAAGCACACATCAAGGCGAGATGATCATGTTCTTGGAAACTTGACGACAAGTGGTTGTGAATTCAACATTCACAACATTAACAATTCAACATTAATTACATACTTACATACTGTACATGCATGTACACAATTTTACATACAATGAACAATTGAAAGTCATTTATCAAAATAAATCAATAACTATATTTAATCATAAATTTCAACTATAATTCATTGTAAGTACATACTATGTATCCCTACTTTATTCATACTACCACTACCAGCAAATACAAGTACATAATTCTACGTTCTATTTTCAGTTGTACACATATTTCACATCTAATGACCATGAACCCCTGAAAGAATCAATATTCTATGGCCCACACATCTACATAATGTATTTAACACCTTATAAAAATACTTGTGTTTGCAAACAAACCCATACATGTCATATACACAACACACAACAGACTTCTAACTATATGGGCTAGCCTAGGACGACCTATTGACCTCTACATCAGCTGTGCACTACATGTATACTGTCCATTATACTGTCAGTACATTGGCGCATAGAGAGAACACTGTCAGTACATTGGCATAGAGAGAATACTGTATGATGCTCATACACCTTGCAGAATACATGAAGGCTACACAAAGGAAGCATATATAGTTTACAAGTGCAAATATTTTGTAAAAATATATGTATGTTGAACATGATGTATAGAGTATGTTCTACTAGGAAAAGCTATCATTTACTTCCCTTATGAAACAAATACTATGTGTGGAGACGTGATAATAAATTTGCAACAATGTATCAGTTATAGCCATGCAGCTTCAACTTTCAGCTTACCTGGAAAAAATTATAATTGATAATTGATTATAAAAACAGAAAGTTTGGCCTGTTGTATTCATGTAGAGTTTCAATCTGGAATTATCCCCATGTACAATGTATTTCATCGTGTATTATTGTACTTAAAAGAAAAATTCAAAACAAATCAAACTTCTGACAAGACTATCAAATTTACTATCAATTTGAACTTAATTTATTAAAGATTTTCATCAGGGGCCTGAGCACTATTCTCCAGTCATTAGACATATAAAGCTAATTCAGGCTTCACACACTTTCTCCACTGCACAGGGAGCATTCCAGCCAATTCAACCCTGACAAAAAAAAACATTCCACAAATATATACATGAGAGCTACATTGGTTTCGACATGGCTGTCAAACATAAGCTTACATAATTATCTCTGGAGTACAACAAGTGATTTTAATGAGCCCCCTTCACTTTCTCAATTGACAAAATGTACTGTATATAAGTATGCACCAAGGCAACGCATGATAAATAGGTCTGCTGTCAACGTATGTATCTATTTCCAGATTTCCATACTGCTTCTTGAATTATTTATTGACACTGCAATGCATGAAACTTGGTATTATTCTACTGGGTATATCCCAAGACTGTGATTATAATGCACATGATATGAATGCAGGGCAGGGAACAAATACATGGGGGCTCTGTGTGATATTGCCCCTAAAATGCCTAAACATTATTGAAGAAATATTGTAAATATGTACGACATAATGTATATAAATATGTTGACATCCATTCCTGGCCTGTAAAGAATTATATGTCCAATGTATTTCCATATTATACAGTATATTGACATTATACGTGTGGTTTGCGGTTGCACCATGTGAGAGGGGAGGGAGGATTGGTGAGTCCTGAAAAGGACTATGGTAGTCCTAGAAAGGACTGTTGGTAGTCCTAGAAAGGACTTTTGGTAGTCCTAGCAAGGACTGTTGGTAGTCCTAGAAAGGACTGTTGGTAGTCCTAGAAAGGACTGTTGGTAGTCCTAGAAAGGACTGTTGGTAGTCCTATAAAGGACTGTTGGTAGTCCTAGCAAGGACTGTTGGTAGTCCTAGAAAGGACTGTTGGTAGTCCTAGAAAGGACTGTTGGTAGTCCTAGAAAGGACTGTTGGTAGTCCTATAAAGGACTGTTGGTAGTCCTAGCAAGGACTGTTGGTAGTCCTATAAAGGACTGTTGGTAGTCCTAGAAAGGACTGTTGGTAGTCCAAGATATATTGATATTATATATCAGGACTCAACACTAGCATTTGCCCACTTGCCCTGGGCAAGGAAACATTTATGTCGGGCAAGTAAAATGTCAAAATTGTCTAGTTTGCTTGTCCGATTGGGCAACTAAATAATTGTTCCGCTACTAGAGACATGTGTACATCTCATCTAGAAGAGGGCAAGTCAATTTTATATTGGGGCAAGTAAATGTAAACATTTATAATTTTACTTGCCCGAATGAGCCAACCCAAAAAATGTGAGTGTGGAGGCTTGTATATTACATTTTACATGAGGTTAGAGTGTAAGAGCTTATTCTGTAAGGTTATCTTAAGCAGTTAGAAATATTTGCAAGAATTTATTTTCTGTCTGTATAATATTATGTATTCGAACAGTGAGTATAATTAAAGCCTGAACAGTGAGTATAATTAAAGCCTGAATTTTAGATGGTTCGTTGTGTATTCTAATTGAATAAATATTGTGCATATTGATATTGCGACTCATTATTATGCAAGTCTACCCTGGTTGGGAGGCATGATAGGGGTTAGTTATTCTGTGAGGTCCCCATCAGGAAATCGGCCAGTGAGAGCTAGCAATGTCAGGAATGAAGACGATGCGACGGGTAATAAATGACGGAGCCTTTCAGAGTCTCCCTCTCCCCTCTCCGCAGTCTAAGACATTGTTGTCAAGACTGACGTTTCATATCTATACAATTTCCTTGAAGCAGTTGAAAATATTGGCAAAAATGAATGTACCATCCAGATATTTGTACATATTCTGGTTTGGATATACAGTATTTCCTTGTTGTGTCTTGTAATTTGTAATGTATGTCTTACAAGTTGCAACTTTATGTTTCTCATATTTATTGAATTAAAATGAGCAAAGAAAAATAGGCTTCGCCGGAAATCGAACCAGAGACCTCCGGATTGCTAGACTAGAGCTCAACCATTGAGCCACAAAGACCCTTGAATGGGGGACGTTCCAATGACACCCTTTTCATTGCTCGTATTTATTACTTGATTTGAAGGTTTATTACTGTTCATGTGCATGTGTATGCTTCCACAAGGCCTTTGGCCTATACGTGTTACCTTCCCCTACATACAGTATTGTTCCTGGGTAAATGTCAATTTTAATATTCTGGGAACAAAGGCCACAAACCAACCTTTTTAAAGCCACCAACTGAATGTGTTTAAATTTAGAATCGAGATATGAAAAGGGTACGACATGCCCATACATTCTGACATTTGGTTGGGTTGGGGAGGGAGTTTACATACATGTACATTCTATACATGATGAACTGTCTGATCATATATTTCAAGAACAAAGAAACACTGTAGACATGGTTAGAATGTCCCATTGAGATGTGAAAAGGGTACAACATGCCCATACATTCTGACATTTGTTGGGGATAGGGAGGGAGTTTACATACATTCTACAGTACATGTAGAGTTGTCTGACTTGTCAAGTTGTCAAGTTTATATTCCAAGGACAAAGAAGATGTTTACAAACATAGAACTGAATCATGTCATTCAAACTACTTTGTTGTTGTGGTGAGCGACTGTGATGTCAAAATCCTTAAACCTTTTTTTAACAGCATGCACTAAAGCACTAGCACTTGCCCTATTGCCCGGGGCAAGTAAATTTTCATAAATGGCCTAGTTTAGTTGCCCTATCGGGAACTTAATTATTGGTCAACTATGAAAGATTAATGTAATTCCACAGGTTTAAATCTCATCTAGAAGTTATCGGGCAAGTAAACTTTCTGTTCGGGCGAGTAAACTTTGAACAGTTATGATTTTGCTAGGGCTGAGTCAAACCGGATATATTGATATCCGGATATGACCCGAGTAAAAACGGACGGATATCGGATTTATCCGAAATGTAAAAAACATGGAGCTTTGATTTTTGATACTTCAACCATGGTTCGTAAACCCGTATCCGAGAATTTAAATTCGGTATCCGACCTTCATGGTCGGATACCGAACGGCTATCCGTTTGGACTCAGCACTAGATTTTACTTGCCCGATCAGGCCAGAAAGGGAAAAAGTTAGCCTACACTACAGGCTCCACCCTATACAGTACAAATAAATGTCTAGACAATAGGACATTTTTGCCATCTGACCAGGTTTTGCACTTAGTCAAGGTAACAATATTTCTTATCCTGGCTTGTATAATTAGTCCTTCATATTCATAAACAAATATATACGTGCAAAACGAACTTGTGGTACATGACATCTAGACTTTCAATTGGTTAACCAAAAACCACATCCTGTATCAGCGAGGAGAGATCAGTATTATTGGTAATATGAATCAAATTTTGTCAAAGAATGATGAGATAGCATTATAATTTTTAATATGACTTTTAAGATCTATGTTAAATTGTTGAAGTTGCATCATACATGAACTTTACTCAGGGTTCCTTTAATTTTTTCTTTATTTAATTTGTTTCTAATTTATATATTTATCTTAACCAAATTGAATCGGCTCACCATTACATTTTCACAGACTATTTTTGTAAACATATGGAAGAAAATTGACATGTCTGATCCCCTACCGAAATCTAAGTGTGTTGCAAGCCAGTGACTCGCTTGCGGCTAGCTTGCAGCTAGCTAGCGGCAAGCTTAATCTCTGACCAAATTAAGCTTGCGAAATATATCCGCACGCTAATGACATGCTTAAAATCTGCTGCATGATCACAATTTCAGCAGAGATCACCTATTAAGCTTGCCGCTAGCTAGCCGCTAGTTAGCCGCATGCTAGCTGCAAGCACGCGACTAGCTTGCTGCTAGCTTCAGATTTCTGTACTGGGGATATATCAGGGCTCAAAATAATCACAGACCTGCTGGGCCAAGGCCATTGAAAATAAGCTCTGGGCCACTAAAACATTATTAATGCCAAATTCTACTTGCCTGATTGGGCAACTAAAAATAACAGAATTTAAATGTATTTCTTTGTTTGGGCCTATCCACTTGAGGTTTCTCTGATTTGGGGCCACCAAAATGAGAGAAATCTTGATTTTCACTTGCAAAAGTTAATTTTGAGCATTGGATATCCGTCAGTCCAACTAATGTCTTTGAACATGCCAACGAAGGTATCAAGTACCTTTAACCCGTTCAGGACTGGTCCCGGAAATATTTGGGCTTAGGTCTATGGAGAATACATGTTGTAGCAAAATCAATTCGTCTTGAACGGTTTAAGAGTTACTACCAACAAACCTTCGGGGTATGAAAAATTATACATAATGAATCATGGATCCTTAATCAAGACACACCTATGCTTACCTGTAGGCATGCATACATTGAATTACAAGTTTCTCATAATCGAATTCCCCCTTGCCTTTCGGCGGTGTCAAATTTACGGAAGTGAAATGACATTTCAGAAAACGGTAACTTGAAACACCTGCCTATGACCGCCCACATACAAGATGAAGGTACTCGATACCGCCCATCGGCGAACAAATACATCAATAGCAACTTTCTCTAAGAGTTTCATACCTTCTAGAAGTAAAATTACATTGTAAAGATCTCTAGTACAGCTCAATATGGCTAGACACAAAATCAGAGATGCCAAGTAGTACGTTTTTGCCGTATTTAGTACATTTTTTGATGTAAATACGGCAATACGTAAACAAACTCATAAAAACGCTGTGTGATCGACTGAATCAACTTTTATATTAATGCAAACGTAAAGAGTATTTTTGCTGCACGAAAATAACTTCGCGAAAAAATATGATTGTTTACCTCATACGTTGGCTGCACTGATAATACTTTTTTGGGGGTTTAAAATAGTGTTTTTTACCTCTCAGAATACTTTTTGGGGTTTGTGAAGGTTGGAGATCTCCACCACACCCACCACCATCATCATCATTTTTATCATTGCTGTTTTTATATTCTTAGAGTATTTCCCTGCAAATTTAAGCGATCCACTCTTCCTTGGGGGTGTTTCACCATCACCATCACCATCAACCTCAACCTCAACATCAACATCACCATCATCCTCACCATCATCATCATCATCATTATTATAATTGTTGATGTTATGTTCTTCTTACCCTGAGTATTTCCCTGCAGATGTATGCGATCCAATCTTCCTTCAGGGCGTTTCCCTAGTGACCCAGCCCATCAAAACTCAATGGCAAGCTAGACACAAGAGCGCATCTCTATCATCATCATCAAAACCACCACCACCACCATCATCATCATCCTCCTCCTTATTACAATTGTTGATGTTATGTTCTTCTTACCCTGAGTATTTCCCTGCAGATATATGCGATCCACTCTTCCTTCAGGGCGTTACCCTTGGTGGCTTTGACCAGATCTGTGACTGACCCCGCCCCGCAGAACTCCATAACCAGCTACAAAGGTAGTAAAATTGAACAAAAAAGTAGAAAGTTTTATATATTTATTATTATAAAAGAAAATACAATTTCAAGATAGTTAAACCTGTCTTAGCGGCCACCTGTCTATAGCAGCCAACCTGCCTATAGTGGCCACCAACAGTGATCCCCTGCACAGAAAAAACAGTGTTATGGAACCTATCTATAGAGGTCACCTGTCTTCAGTGGCTACTTTTTATGCTTCCCCTGGGGGGTCACTATAGACAGGTTGTATGTATATCAAATAATTATATGGTTAAACAACAGAACAATTACAAAACCATATAACATCAAAATGGTTGTACATTATATTTGTATATATATATGCTTTTAAGCATCAATAAAACGTAGGGACATCAACATTCTTTATGTACCCATGTGGCATGGATATCATGTAACATGACATGAAAATACAATCCATGCACACATCATATAGAAATTAATCCATCCATGTATGTCACATCTTGACATTTTTATCATATGTAATTTATGGAATTTGTCAGATATTAATTTATTGGTTCTTCATGTTTCCCTACACCTACGCATATAGTCAAAGTCGAATTACAAGATTGTTGTCAAAGTAACATAGAAAATGATGGTTGTTATTTATGAAACTTACCCATAGTTGATCATCGTGACCTTTGACCCCTTTCTTGATGAATGCTCCATAGTATGTGGCAATATTTCTATGATGAGAGTACTGCAAAGAGAAAGGAAAGACAAACAGAACAATAGAAAAGGTGTTACAACATGTTCATAATCTGGACAAACAACTCATACAGTTCAAATGCAAATCAAATTATACATAGAGTGTATTATAGATTAGGTGCAATAATTTAAAAGCAAATTAAGTTAGAGCTCTTCAGTTTAACAGGAATTGAACCAGTGACTTTCAGATACTGTTTGAGCGCTTTTTAGGCGACAATTCCTTTTACTGAAGAAGAAGGATTCACTGCTGCAATATTTTTAAAGCACTAACTCTCTGGCCTAGGCCACCAAATTTACGTACCCAAATAAGCAACCAACAAGCTTTGTAATGCTTCTCTTTGTTTGGAGCCACCAGATTCCCATTTTGGGCCACTAAAATTTGAAATGCCTTCATTTCACTTTCCTGATTTAGCCACAAAGAACGAAAAGTTAAAGGGGACCACCAGGCAAAGAACAACATATTAGTATTTGTTTTGGTACCATTTTGTGATATCAAATAGATACCCAACATTTTGCAAAGGGTTGTGTTATTCATAAACAAAGCAATACATTTCCTGGTTCCATACAGGCCAACCATTTGCGAGTGCGCCAATGCTATTTACGCGCACGTTTGTAAACAATAGATTCCCGGGCGATTCGTTCGCTCTGCATACATTGCAATTCACCGCATACATAGCAGTCTGCGTAATTCAGACCGCATGAACGCATGATTTAGAATGGTGATGCGTTTCCAATTTTTGTTTCTTTTTCTGGAAACATATTTTTGTGAACTTGTTGACGGAATGGAATACTAAAGATGTTACCTTTCTTTAGTAAGAATATTATTTTTGGGTGGTGGTACCCTTTAATTTCTACCATGGAATGCTTTATACAATATGCATGAATGTATTTCTTCTGGCTTTCTGGTGTTAAGCGCACCTTGGTATTGGTTTTAGTCACAGTTTCAATTTCTGAAGAACAGTAAGAAAAACAGTTGCTATAACAATTCAACTCAAAATGAGCAGAACTCCTCTAAAACACATGTGCAGTCCTTCTATCGCAGCTGCTTTGCTCCTCGAAAGCTTGCTATATTTAGCACACTACATGGGCATAGATATCTACACCTTAATTCACTGTGTACGCTTTGCTTTAATAACGTCATTAGGTAGGCAGGTTCATTGACATTGCATGTTTTTTAACAAATCACAGTAATTGTGCAATGTGTCTATAAACTCTAATGTTATAACAATACTCCCAAATGTTCCCCCAAAACAAAGGCTGGATTTCACAACTTACACATGTAACTAGTTTCAATATGAACCATGGTTTATAAAGCCCAGATTTCTGTGGTGTAGAGTTCATGGCTCATGCATATATCTATAATAAGGACAATATTTCAGCCGGTCAAATGACTTGAAAGAATATCAATATCATAATATCATATTCAAGAGGATTCAAGTGGTGTTGAATATTTTACTAATTTTTTTTTAAATACCACTCAATAAATAATTTATTTTTTTCATACAAAACCAATGAAATCACAGTACTAACATGACAAGACTCTCATACATATATGACAAATCTCGTAGATGGATTATTTTGCATACTATATAGATCATGTATAGGTAAGAGGAATTCCCACAGGCATCAAACCCGAGTCTAAGTGAATTATTTGGTCTAATTAATGCGCGAATGAGTGTCCCTGATTGAATTTCCCATGTCTGTCAGTGCGTGTTTGTTTTTCCCTCATATGACGGCGGTCCCCGAGTTTCACTGAATACCGTGAGTCATACTTTGCATCTGATCATGCTTAACTGTATACACACGACATGAAGAGTTAATGTAGCCTTGATAAAATGGTTCATCGTCTGTACATAGTTACATACATGTGTACATTTTTACTCTACAACATGACTACACTAGAGTACAGATGCAAGGTATCATTTAAATTTTCATCGGGTGAGATTGAGAAGGGCATTTTAAAGTCGATTTTGGGGCCGAATTAAATTCTGCACATTCTTGTAGGATGGAGCCTTCTCTAGTCTATGTGATGCCAAATCTTCAGATGATAGTTATTTCAAATGTTGAGAATATTCATAAAAAACAAACTTAAAATATGATTCTCTCTGAATTACAAAAGTCTTTCTCACTTGACAATATGTTTAACCTATACCATGGCAACACATCATTTCTTCATGCATGTAGGGCTAAAAATGATCCCAAAAATCAAAAAAACATTTACTGGCATTGGGCCATCAAAAGTGAGCATCAAAACCCTGCATGATTACCATAATGATCAATGCCAACTTGTTACATGTCCAACTGGGCAACAAAATACATTACATTGCAGAAAATACCTTGAAACAGGTGTTGTGTATCATGTTGTTGTTGTTGCTGTTGTTGTAGTTGTAGTTGCTGTTGTTGTTGTTGTTGATGTGTAATGTTTTTGTTGTTACTGCTGTTGTTGGTGTTGTTGTTGTTGTTGTTGTTGGACTGTGTTGAGTGTTTTGTTTGGATACTAGCCTACTCAGGTTCACTTCCAGGTCATCACCATATATAAAGTTTATCATTTAATTTGCCTGACTACGCCACATGAACAATTGTATCAAACTTTGCATTATGATGTGTGTGAACCTTAAAATAAGTCAAAATGTTTAATACCAACATGTAGTATACAGCACATAACATAAATAAGCGTATAAACTTTGCATAAAAGTATACAACTGTTGTAAATAAGCGCAAGCTTTGCATACAAACTTGTATACAACCGTATACTGTATCATATGCATCATGTGAAGTTTAGCAAGTCTGTACAAACTGCACTCTGTGCATAATGCATATCACCAATTAGTAATGAGATGTACCAGATAATCAACATTTCTATGGCCATCCTAAAATAAACACATTCTACTTACTGAGAGAAGCATATTTTTATGTCTGCTGGGGCTTCCATTAACATTTCAAAAATGACACTTAAAAAAACTTAAGCCTTCACCACTTGGCTCCCTTGGGTATAACTGTAGTAATGTACATACAACAGCCATAAATTGTCTACTACTTAACCCACTGCCTGCACCAATGTGCATTATGTGCAGAGAATAATGCAGAGACTTATGTAGAGAATATTCTTGATAATTATATTGCATACTAATTTGTACCCATCTTTATTATACAGTAGCATGGTATCTACCGGATTCATGCAATAATAAATCACATGTACTGTATGTATAGTGTTCAAGACCACACTTTCTAAATGCTGCAGCTAGACCAGGACTAATTAACCTTGGTCACTGGTTGTAACTGAAGCCAACACAAACTGCAGTGTGCATTTTCAACTACCTGGGGAGCATACAGCAGCCATGAATGCCCTTAGGGCTCGTT
The DNA here is from genome assembly GCA_037951105.1 of Echinarachnius parma. Lineage (NCBI taxonomy): Eukaryota > Metazoa > Echinodermata > Echinoidea > Clypeasteroida > Echinarachniidae > Echinarachnius > Echinarachnius parma. The sequence continues at coordinate 91,049 of JBAMJV010008022.1, read as the reverse complement.
GGGCAAAAAATAATAAGCAGACTGTTTTGTTCAGTTGTTTTTCAGTTTGCCTTTGAAACAAAATGTTGCTAAAATCTAAAGCCCAGGACCCGTTTGATTCCCATAGAAGGGAGAATAAACAAATTTTTTTAAATTATTTTCGGGGGGGGGGGGGGGCTTCTTTTCAAGCACACCTGCATGAAATTAACACTATAAACTGTGTTTTGCATTGATCTCTATATATTTTATGCAAATTTATAGGGGCTGTATTTGGCATTTCGGTAAATCACCCTGAGTCCATAAATATTTGTTTCCCCCACTAAGTACCGAGTCCCTTATTTCATAAGCTAAACAATAAAGGGTAAATGTTATATGCCAAAATGAGGAACCATTTTACCAGTTGTGTACAAATTTGCAATTAGTTTAGAACTACAGACATAAGTGTATATACCTGTTAATGTCTCGAAACAGGATCACAGATCACATATCACATATCACTTCCTGACTTTTTCAGTATCGAAAACAAAACTTGTGCAGGTACATACGTACATATCACTGCACATGGACCTGGGTATAGACTTTGCATACTAAATAATAATCAGGGACAGAATTACAACTTTAATTTCCAGGGCTTTTTTGTTTGTTTTTGTTTGCAGTTCATGGTAAACAGTAGGCCCTACTAAGTCTATAGAGTGGTGAAGTATGATGTCATCTATGATGTCATAAACATTTTTTTTAGAATTTTCAAATTTGAACTTCATTTTCAGAAAGAGCATAACAAATAATGTCCAAATACCGAAAATCAAATGAATATGTTAAGTATTGGCCGAGATATGCCCATCCGAATGATTTTTTTTTTGTCAATAGGCAATCGGTGTTATAGTGCTCTGGTTCATAACTTTATGAACCAGTGCGCTATAACACTGATCGCCCATTGAAGTAAAATTCATTAGGATGGGCATATCTCAGCCAATACTTAACATATTCAATTGCTTTTCGGTATTTTAGACATAATTTTGTACAGTATGCTCTTTCTGAAAATGAAGTTCAAATTTGAAAATTCTAATAAAAGATTTTTTATGACGTCATGGCTTCGGTACTCTATAAAAAATCATTTTGCATTGAACCCTATTTATGGTAATTTGCAAGGGCTACTTTGTGGTCCTGGGCCCATGAAAGCCTGCTAGCTTAGTTCCTTGCTAAGTCCATTTTGGATGGCGTGGCCCAGAAGTAAACAATATATTTTAGTTGATAACTAGGGTTAACTTAGTGGGTACCTAAGGTTTACCCAGTTGATCCTAGTTGGGGACAAGGAAAACTGTTTGTTGCTCAATAAACTGCACATCAAAAATGCACTTAGCAAGGAACTAAGCTAGCGGGGTTTCATGAATATGGGGCCTGGGCTTTTTAGTATATCTTCCATGTGTTTTGGGTTATATTTCATTTTTTAACAGGTTAATTAATTTCTTGTGAGGGTTACTTTTCAACCCAAGTTAATTACAACTGTGAAAATTGTTTAGCATTGAACCCCATGATCATTTGCACTGGCTCCGTTTTTCAAGCTACAAGTACAACAACAGTTAGAAACCCTGTACATGTTACCCTGTACCTGCATTTAGAACAAATTAAAACTGCTGAAAATGCTTTCCAGAAGAAGAAAAAAGGTCGAACAACGTTCATCACTATTTTAGCTGATCTGGATAGGTGACCTAGCTACATCTTAAAGGTCACATCAGGTGATTGTCTGGTAAGAAAGATTACTATCTCTTGCTAATGAGTGGTAGATTGGTGTCACTAGAATTACAAACTCTGCTTTTAAAAAGTTGAAAGAGTGCAGACAAATTTGTTGGATAAACAATGATGTAATCAGTCAAATATCTACTGTATTTGCTGGTGTATTGGTATTAACCGCACCGTTTTCCTACTGGAAGAACCCACAAAAAGGGGGTGCAGTGGTCAAACTGAATTTTAGTAACCAAAACCTGCACCATAACATTACAAACTAATAGTTATAACTCCATTGTCAAATCCTCAAAACTTACTTGGAACTACATGTATAGTAGTGCTCTTATACCTTGTTGCATTAATAGTAACAATAGAAGCATGGGACAGGTTTATTTTCCTTGAAGTGTTTGGATGTTAAACTATCCACTGGATAGTCATAACCGTGTATTATAAAGTCAGTGCAACAAGTTAGTGAATATCACTGTGCATTTTTGCTCATTTCTTGGCCATATTACATCCATTTAACCTGAAACGTTCACACATTACTCAGTGGACATATCAGATCACAACAATACACATTGTATCAACCATTCATCACTTTTTGCACAGGCCAACCAAGTTACTAGATCCCTTTAAACTTTAAAGTCAGTCTGAAAGCGGTTAGTAGAGAACCTACATTGTAAGTAGCACTGTTCTAGCTCACAACCAGCGAATCCGTTATCTAGAAGCAAACCTGTCATACACAAAGGCAGGAAGTGGGTTCGCAGGAAGGGTAATGTAGAAGGACTTCATGATAAACCACAGGAGGGTATACCTGTACCTAGCTGGCTCACTTTATAAATTGACATGTTTTCGAGTGAAAATATACACAGGAGCTCGGGACGGTTTAGCCTCAGAAATGCCAAATAGAGCTCCCGAAAATCATAAAAGAGCCCCCTAATTGCCCTAAAATTTGTATAAAGTTCAATGCAAAACAAATCTTAGAGTGCAATATTGATTTCATGCCGGTTAGCTTGAAATGTATCCCCCCACCCCCCCCCCCCCCCCCAAAAAAAAAAAAAAAGAAGAAAAAATATTGTAAGTTTTCCCCTTAACATTTTAGTAACTGGACCCTATAAATACCATATACCGTTAAACATATTCCAACTTTGGGCCTATTATGGTGCAGCATTGAGTGCATTAACCTCAGCGAGGAGTTCATGATGAGACACAGGAAGGTACCTGGTTTAATTCAGCTAAAGTCCTAGTACAGGTAGATTGTATAGATTCTAGAGACAGAATTCACGTATCGCATAACCAAAGTACAAGTTTCTTTGACAAAATTTAAAATAAAAAGTGAATTAAACTTTTTCTAAGTGTGAGGAGGAAGCTTTCATAAATGCCAAAATTGAAAGCCATTTCGTAATTTTGGAGATATATATTTAAAATATTGTCTTATACTGATAATTATAGTTTTGAAGATGATGAAAAACTATCACACATTTGTTTTAATTATTTTTCTTTTCTTAGTTTTTTAGTAACCAAAACCTGCATCATTACATTACAAACTAATAGTTATAACTAGAAAGGAACACAAAATTACAAATGACGTAGTAAAGATCATGTTATCATTCAAAAAGAGCTGTTAAAACGTAAGAGGGCGCTCTCTAAACACTCATCGGTTTCAACCATTTTCAATAAAATATTGTGCATGTGATGCTTTGTTGAAATAGTGATTAGATAGAGAAATAACCAACAACTATTTAAATACCTATTTTGTAACTTTTTGAAAAGAGGAGGCATTTTTTTGAATTTTTAACGGCTGGTTCAAAATTATCGAATAAACCTGGGGCCCCAGCTTTATTTCAAATTGTTATATTTATGGATATTTCAGCCGTCTCTAAACCTATTTTGATCAAACAAAGATGATTTTATTATTTAAATATTATGCTCTTTCAAATTTTACACTCAGTTTTTCATTACCTCACCAAAAAAATAAGTAGTCTAGCGCCCTCTCTACCAAAACTCAACTATCCCTAAAAATTGTACTTGTCTCAAATGCAAATTGGTAAATGTCTTCATCAGTTTTTTGCCCCCCCCCCCCCCCCCCCCAAAAAAAAACATCATAAAGAAAGCAAAATTGTTTCACTTATAAGACATCAGCTCGCAACCACTAAGTTTGCCAGATAAAAACAAGGCTTGAAAATTACTTTCACAAACTGAAAGGCAGGATGTGGGAATGCAAGAAAGGTTATGTAGCAGGAATTCATGATAAGCCACAGGAGAGTACCTGGCACATTTTTGCATAAAAACCCAGATCATATAAAGAAAGCAAAATTGTTTCACCTAAAAGACAAATCAGCTCGCAACCAGTGCGTTTGCGAGATGAAAACGTGGCTGGAAGATATCGTTTACAAAGACAGGAAGGGTAGTGTAGCGGGACTTCATGATAAGCCACAGGAGGGTACCTGGCACACTTAAACGAAGTCCCACGAGAGTCTTGGGGAAAGCCCCCTAAACTAAGCTGCCAAATTACGCTTTTTGCACATTCATGTAAACAGATATTCATGCATGTAAACAAATATGCATACAATGTAAAAAGCTATGGTTGTACTTTGTGCTGCGAAGGGCACCATGATAAACCATAGGGATGATGATACATGCACATTTCCCCTAGATTGTACACTATTAACTAATTAATTTCTACAAAACATACACAATTACTTGTAAGTATTATTAATAAATGTATAATATATCATTGGTCCAATTTATGGTGTGGTGCAGGATAGGTGAACTTGAAAGGTCCCCGTGATAAACCATTCATAAACCATAGGGGTGCCATGGACATTTTACCCGGAATGCACACACTACCATTACCCTTACGAGGTAGTGAAACTTTATCATATTTACATGATTATAATGGCTTATAAAAACAAGTTTATTGAATCATGGCCCTTTTATGGCGTGGTGTAGCCAAAGGTGACCTTGAGAGTGCTCTGTGATTAACCACAGGGGTTACCTGGCATGGCATACCTGGAATTACATGTAGCTTAAACCATTCCCATTAAACTTAAAGGGATCTAGTAACATTGTAAAAATCCTCAATTTCTCTTGTTTCTACATGAGATTGACACATACATGTAAGGAATACAATTTCTATCTCGTAGTTGAACAGCAATGTCTCCAAATCATACCATTTATGAAATTTGACTTGCCTGACATTGTACTTGCCCCGGGCAATAGGGCAAGTGCTAGTGTTAACCGGTTCACTACGAGATTCTAAAATCCCCATAGACTTTGTACATAGCACACCCGGTTCCCGTAGGCAACGGGTTAAGCCCTGAATATAGAAACAAGGGACCCTGTTGCACCACAAATTGTCGTACCTGCACAAATTGTCGTAGGCGACAATTTGTGCAAAATGTTGACACCACAAATTGTCGCTTTCTGCACAAATTGTCGTTTGCGACAATTTGTGGAGGCGACGGCGACAATTTGTGCTGGTAGCTGGCACCACAAATTGTCGCCACACCTACGGTCCTGTTCAAAGCCATGATGACATACATTTTGGATTAAAATGATAATTCTTGACATACGGATATATACCAACGCACCAACATTATAGGTCATGTGAGGTTTGTGTATAGTGTGTGAGTGTGTGTATTTGTGTATGTGTGTGCGTGCGTGTGCACACGTGGTATGTGAAGGATTAAGGATGGGTGTATATGTGTGTGTGTGTGTGGAGGAGTGACGGTGGGCGTGGAGGGGTGTGTTTTAGGGATGGGTGCAGTGGCGTACCCATTTTTTTTTTCATGGGGGGGGGGGGGTGTCGGTGAGGATTATTCGAGTGGGGTGTCGTTGAGGTTTATTTGAAGGGGGATGTAGAATGTTTCGAAGGGGGGAGGGGGGAGGGGTGTTGGTGAAGAGTTTTCGAAGCCTGTCAAAAAAGGCCGAGACCAAGATCACTAATTGGTTTGGGGGGTCCGATCAAGACCATTGGCTATGATGGTCGAGACCACTTAAAGTGGCCTCAAGAACGCTAAAATTGTGTAAGGGGGGGGGGGGGGGGGGGGGGGTTGATTTCCCAAAACAGGCCTTTTCCAACCCCAACCAACCACCCCCCCCCCCCCCCGAACCCCCCCCCCCCCCCCCCATTGTCCTTGGTGCGCCTATGTGTGTGTGTAAAAGCAGTGTAACAAGTAACAGAGAGGTTGATGTCTAAATGTATGCAAAAGAATGGATGTATTGCAACATAGAAAACACATGTCAACTTTGAAAGGTCTCCTTCTGTCATATCTCTCTGCCACCACCCCAGCCCAAGTATACGGCCGGCTTGTCACACTCGATTAATGTAAGCTTGGCGTGCCATAGGCACGGGATCGTCGGATTCTACCCAACATCACGACTTTTCCGGTGTGTTTATTTTGATTATTTTAGAGGAACTCGGGAGTGAGAAGTGTGTGATGATGTTTTACCATGCACACTTAACAATTGGGGGCCAGTCTTTTCTGCAAGCTGAGAGGTAATTTTGACGGTTTGTGTAGTGTTCTTTAATTGTCTCGGCCCCCAAAACCAAATAGTCTCGGTCTTGGCCTCGAGATTTGTTGACGGATCTCGGTCTCTGCTTCGTAAAAATCTTCCACTGGTGTCGACGCCGAGGCCGGCCTCGAGTCCACCAACACTGATTATTATTATTATCATCATCATCATCTTTGTAGCTTTAAGACAGCGACTGACGACAATTTGTGCAATATGCGACAATTTGTGGTGTGAGGTTTTACGTGATTTCACAAATTGTCGCCGGGTATGGGGACGGCGAGAGCAACACAAATTGTCGCAAACGACAATTTGTGCAGGAGGCGACAATTTGTGGCGTGAAATTTTGCACAAATTGTCGCCTACGACAATTTGTGCAGGTATGACAATTTGTGGTGCAACAGACCCCATAGTAAAAAATCTATGTCCGTCACAATAAGAATAAACTTTCTCTCACCTTCTTGAGTACATTGATCTCCAGTTTGATTTCCTCTTCCTCTTCCTGCACGAAAGAAAACAAAAAGAGGGAGAGAAAAAAGACAAGACGGGTTAAAATAAGCTTTAAAATAATGAATTATTAACTATGACCTATAAATAATCAAATCATAGTCAATGTACAATAACTAAATAGGTTAAATCAGAAATTGGTCTCCAGTTTGATTTCCCTCTTCCTATTCCTACAGAAAACAAAACAAATAGAGAAAGAGAAATAGAAGAAAGTCAAGTTAAAATTAACTTTCATAAAGATTTATAAGGATTATTTATGATCAATTATTTCATTGTTCCATACAAATATTGAAATCATAATCATAACACACTACTCACTATTAATTTATACCATCAAAAATAATACTGTGCTTTTGATTTCCTCTTCATACTCCTCCAAAACAACACAAAATTATTAAATGAGGAAGAAAAAGGAAAGTTTGGATTAATGCAGTACGCTGTAAGAAACGGGAAGTACGTTGTGTTCAAACATGTAAGAGGAAACGTCAGCGTAATATGATTTATCATTTAAACTTTAAAAACAATACTCTTTATTTCATAGGTATACATACATTTATGTGCAATGCCCTTATTTCATATATTGCTATGTATGCGTGCAGTGGATTGTCTGCATACCTTGAGTGACAAGGAAAGAATGAACTTTTTATTTTAGGGAGCTACTTTTTCAATCTGATGGATATCACAAAATATTTAAAATAATAACCTATGGTAATCTAAGGGGCCACCCACTGATTTAAGGGGGCTATTTTGAAAAATAGAGGGCAAAGTTGCCTTCAGCCCCCGTGTATTTCCTACCCCTCTAAGCATGCAAAATGTATTTATTTTCCTGTGAAAAATAATGCAGGCTCAGGGCAATTTAACCCTTCAAAATGCCCCAAAAGGTGCCCCCATAATATTCATAGGGCAGAATGTAAAACAACTTCAGCGTACTACACTGTATTGTAACCAAGCTTGACAAATACCCCCAACGTTAAATATAATTTAAATAAATCATAACAAATATACATGTAATACTATTTTTGTCCTTCATTATTTTCAGAATGTTGAAAAACATAAAAATGTTATGTACATGATATGAGTGTACAGTTGTACAGTCTGCACTCTGTACACTGTATGAAATTCCTTCATAAACATACATGTACTCCAAAGCATCCCGATTGTTTATGAAATGTCAAATTCATCCAAAAATATTGTCAGTAAATAAATTGAGGGAATAATCTAGGCCAGCGAGTTGGGGCCCATATAGGCTCAGACTGCTGCTACAATCTGCCTGTAATAACATCCATAATCAGAAGAAGAGCTTTGCAGGGAATGGGAGATATTACAAGAAAGAATGGGTCGCTCTTCGAATTATTATCCCAAATTCTCAAGTCTGAACATTTCAGACTTTGAAAGAAATCATATTTTTGACATGTCAATTCAGCAATGAGAAAATTGTGCTAGTCAAGGAAAACAAAACAAATGATCGTTTTTGTTCTTGTTTTTTTTTGTTGTTGTTGGGTTTTTTTGTTGGGGGGGGGGGAGTGTTTGGGGGAGCGGGGGCTATGTTTCAACCCTGCCTCATTTGCAATAAACAAGACATTATTGCAGGCTGTATTATCATGACTATTACTGGGTTTTTTTGTCATTTGGAGGAGTGGGGGGGGGGGGGGGGGAGGCTAATATCACATTTGCTGAAACTTGCATACAAACAAACTTCATGTCACATTTTCATTAATGAATTACAGTAGCATGCATGTACATAAACCTTTAAAAATGTGAAATGTGCTTCTCAAACAGAGCACACAAAGGCTCTCAAAGCTAATAGACCATTTCAAATTTCTAAATTGTATTATCTCGTAACTTGTAGACATTTCTGTTTGCAAACTGAAGTCCCCTATCATCATAAACAGTTTTTTTTTTTTATCAATTCTTGTTTTATTTGAGTTCAAAACAAGCAAAACTGAGGACTGTACGTACCAGCTGAAAGGTCAATCTAAATTTTCTAAATCATATTGGAAAATATTTGAATTAAACCCCTAAAATGCTAAATCGGTGTGCTGCATATCATACATTTCTTTTTAAGTCGCCCAAAGGCCAACTAGCCAAATGAAGGCTCCTCTGGCTAATAGGCCACGGCAGAGCAGACGGGCCGAAGCCTATCGTTGGCACAAATTTGATTAGACGACGTTCGTCGGCCGACCGTCGTGATTGCGGGAGAAGGGGGTAATTGGCATACGGCAGTACGCAAGATGACATGCGTCTTGTTGTATGCATTTTACTAATTTTCCCCATGGATGGAGTCCCACATATATATCATCATCTTAATGGACTATTTACCGACTGGTGATAAACATTCAGTCGATCGGAACGCTCAGTTTACCAACTCATTGGTGATTGCCCGCTATTGTGTGTTGATTTTCTTTGTTCATTTCCGTTTATCTCTGTTCTCCCATCCCTCTCTCATTTTCTGTCGCTCTCTCTCTCCCTTTCTTTATCCCTCTCTCTCTCTTTCCAGATCCTGTCCTCAATGCACTAACCCTTCTTTGTTCCCGTTTCTTTACATTCCAAGAATTATAATGCACCTATTTTCTCCTACTTCCTGTAGCTACCTTTCTTTCATTCTTTGATCTTTCCTACACTTATTATATCTTCTTTTTTTCTTTTTTTTGTCAACTATCTTGAGGTTTTGACACTAATACTATGCTGGTAAACAGACCAGATTGTGCATGTCCTATGATGCGCATAAATGAGGACTTTGCACATTTAGTCATAATTTACAAATCACTACTGTACCCCAAAATCACATCATTGGCTAGAATTATACTTATTATATAGCTCTCATCTTGGTAAATGTTTGTACATTTAGTCATGATTTGCCAATCCCTACCCCAACAATCACATTATTGGGTTGAATTATAGCTCTCATAGATCTTGGTAAATAACTTCTGCTACACTATGTACATGTGAATTATGCATGTTCAAACTTCAAATATATTTTTCATTTTTCATGTTTAAATATATAGTTACAGGTATACACATTAATATACTGTGACAAGTATGACAGCATAAACTGCTTCTGTAATTTATGACATTATCTCGGGCCGTATCAGATTACATCTCAATGTCTCCTGACATGACTAATGATTGAGAACATGAGCCAAACATTTCAAGGTCGTTTTTTCCCATGTAGACATTGAAATGGTAATGATAATGCAATGAGTGCAATGGAAACACCTTTAAAGCTAAATGACAGTACTGGGAAACGCCCCATACAGTACACACAAAATTAAATGTATGCTCTTATCACCAACCATGTGAAAGAATATATTTTTTACTAATATGGGATTATACAAATTTGGCCAGGAAACCGCCTACTAATTGATATATTTGCAAATTAGACAACTATCAATGCATTGAATGATTGATGGATATTGCCGACGGTTGTATTTTGATAGGCACCTTTGTGCGCTGCGTACAAAATGCGGCACGTGGTTTCACTTGCGAACGAGCGTATAGATGTGGCCAGCGTAGACGGGCTGAACTGGCGGTGAATTTAGGCCCAATGTCAGCGGCTTGCATCAACGTTTTAACTGATATTTCTGCATTTAACGATACTAAGGTTCAGATTTTTCCCCACAAGCACCTTTTTATACTATTTCAACAATACTGATCATTTAGTTTGGCCAATAAAGATACTTTCGGTAACTTTCCCAATACTGTTATTTGGCTTTAACCTTAAATGCATGTTCTACATTTCAAACCAAAGCTTCAACTCACATACAAAATACACATTTGAGACATGAATATTATTTCTTACAAAATTACCAAAGGTGCAGTGATTTATAAAAAAAAAAAACGGTACATACATGAGTACACTGCAACAATTGGATGTTCTAGACTGTGGGGACAGATATAATACACACAGCTAGACAGCCTTCCACCAGACCATACACATTCACCCTTTCATTTCATTTCTTTCTTTCGTTTTGTTCGTTCGCCCAATGACGTAGATGCAAATAGGATGAATCATCGGTCGTCGTCGGTGCTCAGTGAAACGCGATCTAACGTTAGGGAGGTACTCCCTGAGTCCCTGCCAGCGATGAGGTAATGTGCCTATGGTGAGAAGGCGTACGAGCGTGTTATCAACTGATTCAATCCCACTTGTATTCCCTCCACTCAATGAATGGATTTTGTTTTTCTTCTGCAATCTAACACCCCCACTGAATTCTGTTTGTGTGTGCCCAAATCATTGGTAATAATTGCAATAAAGGTACTGAGTAGAGTGGAAAGGATTTAGGCATAGACTACTATCAACCAACATAACCCTAATGTTATTCCTTATTCATGGTTAGTGAGCAAATAAATATTTTTTTTCTCAACTCATATGTATTAAAGCAATTGCCTCCACACTAACTTTTTTTCTCAACTGGCCCATCCGGGCAAGTAAAATTGAAAATGTTCCAATTTTACTTGCCCAACAGACAACTTATTTGCCCGCTTACTTCTAGATGATATTTTCATGAATGTAAGGTACTACAGTGTATGTTCTATTCTCGTACATGTAGTTGAGAGAAAAATTTAAGTTGCCCGATTGGAAAAGCTACATGTAGTAAGTAGACCATTTATGACAGTTTACTTGCCTGACATCAATTTTTACTTGCCCCTGGCATGTGGGCAAGTGCTAATGTCGAGCCCTGATTAAAGCAATTTGTTTGTATGTGTGCACAAACAAGCCAAATTTCTAATTGACAATAATAACCGAGAACTGAAGAAAGGTATGCATGCAATTTATCATCATTCAATCAATGTCAAAAATCATCTTCCCCTATTAAATTGCAAGTGAATGAAAGAATAGTTTCTTTTTGGACACAACAGATCTTGTTTGTGTGCACAAATTCATCAAATATTATAATATGGGATTGGTAATGATGACTGCTGAGCGAGTGGGCACACATGGGGCACCAAAGAGGTTTACGAGGAAAACATATTTTTGCAACAAAAGCTCAACGTTTTCATATTTTCTTGTTTTGTTGTGAATTGTGATACATCCTGGACTGGTCTTTGTACAATTAGTAAAGGCACTAATAAAATGCAGTAGGCTTCAGACTTTATCATGACATTATGTGTACAGAATACTCATCAATGAGAAGCCATGAATGTACGTGTTTGGTACTCTTTTTTTTTAATCTTCAAAGGACAATGAAATCCGGACAAGTCAAATTACTCATATGTACGGGAACCAGTTCAGGTCAGCAACGTTGACTGGATTGCATGTGCCATAGGTATTCATTGCCCTTTAAAAAAAAAATCATCAAAACTAATGGAGAATGATGGCAATAAATGCAAATGTCAAAAACATGTTGAAACATGCTGTCAATTTCACACTTGAGCACTTTTATTTGCTTTTTGTTGTTGTTTGGATTAAATGTTTCCTCTCTGTTGTTTTGTTTTTGCAGTAAATGTAGGTTTATCTGTCACCAGACTGGTAAACATTTTAACACGTGGCTTGTGTACATTTGGTGGGTGGGCAAACTTATCCAAATTCACACTTTGCTATAAAATATAAATCCTTGAAAAAGTAGTGCAAATATCATGAGTGGCATGTGTGCGCAGAAATGGTGGTCACAACACAGTCAAAATGTTTAGTTATTTTAAAGGTGCACCTGTAAAGTGTCAGGTATTGCCCAAAATGACATTTGAGACTTCGATCCTATAACAAAATCATTTTAAGATACATGTATACATCTGAATGATGTGTGAAAGTTTCATTGAAAAAGAACACTGCTTTCCTGGTTAAAAAAGCAAAAATTTGCGTCAGCTTTTACAACTAATTACAGTATGACACTTACGACGTTTATGACTGTCTGAAGATGCTCTTGAGCTGAATGATTATCAATGATAGATATCTTCATACTAAAGGGGCATTTGAAAAGATCTAACCCTTTTTTATTCTTCTCTTACCATAAGCTAAACAACACGGTAGAAGAGAAATGTGGAAGCTCAAAGTAATTTTGTGGAGTTAGACACTTTACAGGTGCACCTTTAACCCAAAAATAACATTTACATTGCATGATAATTCCCTCCAAAGAATGGCAACCGTGATAAAAATTAAAAAGAAATTAATGTTGGCATTTGTTGTAAATCAAACACTATACAATACAGTAGCAGACTAACAGGACGTTAATATTGTACATTTATTCATTTTTTAAGTGTGGAAAAGGAATGAGTCATGGGCGTCGATCCGTAATTGATACCTATTGTTCAGGTGGGATCGATCTATTCATTCATCCCCCGCTGAACAATAGGTATTACGTAAGGATCGACGCCCATGGAATGAGTACTATTTCCAATTTCAAATCTCGCAGAAATTGTGAACGTTTGTTGTGTGTAACAGTAAAACATGAATATTGCAATTATAGTATGCAGTCATTTAATTTAATTATCTAAGTACTATGAATTTATTTAAAGGCAAGTTCAATCATTTGACATGCTAAGGCATGGCTCTAATATATAAAGACCTTGAAATGTAACCACAAAAATGAAATATAATAAACATAAAGTCATAAAGCAGTTATATGTGCAAAGCATTTTCAAACAACGCTCAAGTATACATGTCATTTTATGCACATTATATGCACATTATATGTGCATATAAGCATTTTCAAACATTTTCAAACAATGCACATTTTACGCACATTATATGTGCAGATAAGCATTTTCAAACAACGCTCAAGTATACATGTCATTTTATGTACATTATATTATAAACCCAACCCTAAACGTAATATGTGAATGCATGCGCTTGTAGTTCTTCTTCAAGTAATGATTTGTAATCTCTTTCCTCCGTGCGCATTTCCATTACTACTTAGTACAGTAGCTTGTAGGCTTCTGTCATTGTGCGATGATGGCTACTGGCAAGGGATGCGGTCATGATTACGCATCTTTCCAAATTTAGCTCTCCCGCTCAAGCAAGCGCGATCGAGGGAGCCACAATTGTGACAGATACATTTGCAGAATTTTGTCAGTCGCAAAAAAATGTCATCAATAGGCTACAAACATGTGCATTACAGATGGAGAATGCACTAGCCAGGGCTCGACGCTAGCACTTGCCCTACTATTGCCCAGGGCAAGTCAAAATTGATGTCGGGCGAGTAAAATTTCATAAATGGCCTAGTTCGGTTGCCCGATTGGGCAACTAAACTATTGGTCATCTATGAGAGAATTAGGTAATTCCTTAGGTTTAAATCTCATCTAGAATAAGCGGGCAAGTAAACTTTCTGTTCGGGCAAGTAAAATTAAAAAAGTTATGATTTTACTTGCCCAAACGGGCCAGTAAGAAAAAAAAGTTAGAGTGGAGGCTTGCACTAGCATGCATAATTTATCTCTTTCTCTCTTTCGTCATTTATGCAAACTACATACATGTACTACTACTAGCATAATTGTGCCTCAATGTTAATTTTTTGTTTCTTCAATGTTAATTTTTTGTTTCTTCAATAACTCGTTATTCAATAAATTTAGCTCTCCCGTTCAAGCCAAGAAGCCAAGATTGGGACAGATACATAATTTGCAGAATTTTGTCCCTTGCAAAATATGTGTAAGGCTACATATGTGCAATATAGGTGGAGAATGTACTAGCATACATAAATGTATAAATGTCTTTTTCTCTTCTTCAAGTATGCAAACTACTAGCATGCATTAATTTCCCTAAAAGTGTTTTTTCAATTATTTTTATTCAATTTATTTAGCTCTCCTGTTCATCCCAAGGATCCGAGATTGAGACAGATACATTTGCAAATTGCCAGTCTCAAAATATGTTCCCATTCTCCAGAGGCTACATGTGAATGTGTTAGAATGTAGGATTTATATGTTTCTCTCTTCTACCAAATACGAACTACTAGCATAAATGTGTCTCAATATTGTTTCCATTATTTGTGTAGCACTGTGTAAGTTTAGCATGAATGCGCACATTATTTACATAATGGAAATGCATCACATGTGAAGTAAACTCCTCCCACCCCCCCTTCCAACACTTCTCTCAAACCCTATTATACTGCACAAAGGTACAGTATGTGTGATATTTAAAAAAGAAAAGTTCACTCTTTCTCTCTTGTATCTGAAACTGTTTCATCCTTGCAGAGTTAGAGCCCTCACAAGGGACTAAAAATGTTCTGACCTTCCTAACCCATCAAAAGGATCTCCCATCCTATCCTCCAATGCAGGAATTAATTTTTTTATTTTAGGGGGCTACTTTTTCAATCTGATGAATATCACAAAATATTTCACATAGTACCCTAGATGGTAATTTTAGGGGCTACCTACTGATTTCAGGGGGCTATTTTGAAAATTAGGTGGCAGCCCCCGTTTATTTCCTACCCTGCTATCCTCCCTCCCCCTCTTAACAGAACCCTGGCTAATATATGATGGCTTTATGAGCTCGGATTACTCATGAGGTTAGAACCCAACTGAAAATGTTGAACCTTCTCTTCACTTTTAAGTTTTAACCCCCCCCCCCCCCCCCCCCCACCCCTCCTCCTAATCTCCCTTTACCATTTTCATAATGCATCCCCATTTTTAAATTACTTCTACAACTATTCTTTTCCCCTTTAAATACAGTTTGACTACATACGGTTTTACCATGGAATACTTCCATTACCCCGGTAAAACATGGATTCCCTAATGATAGGCACCGTCTCCCGAGTATTTTTTAAATTATTAAAAATTGATTAAAAGTGAGCAAAGAAAAACAGGCTTCGCCGGGAATCGAACCTGAGACCTCTCCGGATTGCTAGACCGGTGCTCAACAACCATCGAGCCACAAAGACCCTTGTATTGGGGGACGTTCCCATGAAACCCTTTTCATTGCTCTAGACTTTAGTATTTTGTGACTTTACTCTCCCAGGCTTAGAACAGAAGCCTGGCTAATTGATGATGGCTTTATGAGCTCGCATTACTCATGAGGAAGGCAGGGGATGTGAATTAGGATGGCCCATTGTGTCCTGGATGAGTCTGGATCTGTTGACGGATAGTATGCTTCCCTGGGGAAACATTCAGAGCACCATAGACCATGGACCCCAGTAGTAGTAGGGTCTATGCATAGACACTAGTCCAGGACCTCATTGCAGAAAGAGATAAAATCGATTGTAAGGTTGCAATTAATTGCAAGACAGATCATGTGACTAAATGTGCAAATCTGATTGGTTCAAATGCATATATACATTTTCTGACTTGCAATGAATTATAACTTAAAATTGATTGCCATTGTTTCTGCAACTGGGGCCCAGGACCAAGTCTGAGTTACCCTAGAAGCTAGCAGCCTAGGACCTAATGTACGGACTTACATTTGTTAGAAGAGTTCAGCTGATGGATTATACAATGGGAGAGGTTACAATTCATGACTTGAGCTCTACCATTAATCACTCATTATAATCATGATTGCAGCGTCCTGTTTCGTAGTCATTCTTCCAGCATTATACTTGTGATATCAACAAATATTGAAACTGATGTCACTCTGTTGTTGCCACCAGACAATCCATTCACGTAGTAGAATGTACTTAAAATAATTGGGATTTACAACAATTGGAAAAGTACAAAATATTTTTAAAAAAAGGATCCAGATTTAAGTTTGGCCAATAAATCGTTGATATGATCACTTGTTGGACTGGGCAACTACAACAAAAATAATTAATTTGTATCATTGGCTACAATATTGCAGGAGATAACGTAATGAGTTGAGATCTACAATAAATCTCTGATGAGTACTACAGATTACTGTGTTTGTTTTGTTCTAAAAATTAAACCAAATATTTGCCCACAGACCATTTTAAATATACCGTATTTGTCGGTGTATTAACCGCTCCGGTGTATTAACCGCACCCCTAAATAAAAAAAAAAATTAATATATTTTTTTTTTTTAAGTGCGGTTAATACGGTCGTGTATTAACCACACCCCCCTTTTTTCTTTTTTTTTTTTTGAAAAAAGGTGCAGTTAATACACCAGCAAATACAGTAATTTAAACAAAATTTAAAAATCTAAGTATATTCATTCTCAGTACAAGGAAATATATGATATGAAGGATCTGCTAGATTCAAAAGCTCGGCTACATTGACTTACATTTGATCTTACATTTGATTATTAGTTGCCTTTATAGCAGATAAGCAGTTTTCAGCAGATTTGACATATTATTTAAACATATATTTAGAAGGGTTCAACAGATTGATCATGCGTTGAAGAGGATATGAATTATGAGAAGAGGTCCGTCATTAATCATCCATATGGCAATGATTGACAGGGGAGGTAGTCCCATGAATGATGCATGGATGTGGCCCGCTGCTCTGACAACGCTAAACATGACTCACAGACAAATTATCAACCAATTTCCCATTTTAATAAATTTGTCATATATATGTCATACTCATCTATAGGAGAATTCAACATCAATTGAGGAGATAAACAGTAAACTAAATGTGTAGGCCTGGCACAAATATCAAAATATCTGAATAATTTGAATAGCTGAACAGCTGAATTAAATAGATGTTTTAAAGAATTATCACCAGATTGAAAGCACTTTTAGTGTTTGTTTTGTAATGTTTTGTAATCCACATCAATGTATATTAGTAGGAGTTCACCAGAAGTCCATTACCATGATTTTCTTCTTTAAATAAAAACCATGGTCTTGAACTGGAATGCAATATTAATATTCTGGACTATTAAAGGACAATGTACATGTACAATATGTGCGAAGACCATACATCATCCTGGATTATGTCACAAACCGATGCAAAATTTGAACGGTAAAGCGATCAATCAAAGAATAACCATTTCAATGCTACTAATGATGTCATGCAGTAAATTTCCAAGAAACTGAGCATGTGATAACTACAGCTCACCAGAATCATGCCACAGTGATTGAAAAGCAATATGTACACGTAGAATGAACAAGATTACACCAAAAAAAACAGATCCTTTTTAAATGAAATTCTCTGAAGAAGAAAAAAAATCATTCATAAAATTCAACACCCACCATATCCTAACACAAAGTAAACAGTGAATCACCACCAGAAAAAAAGAAAAAAAAATTGTATTGCAATTGTAACTCCCACTTTAGATAGAAAACACAATAACATCCCTTATCATTCAAGCACAACAAATTGTCAAGGTTAAAGTCTAAAATAGTAAAAACAACTCCATTCATAAAATTAAATTTTATATTAAAGTGATTCATGTAAAGTGTTCAAATCCACGAAAATTACTTGGAGCTTCCTCGTTTCTCTTCTACCGTGTTGTTTAGCTTATGGTAAAAGAAGAATAAAATAGGGTTTGATTTTTTCAAATGTCCCTTTAGTATGAAGATAATTATCATTTAAATCTTTTATTTCTAAAGCGTTAATCAACGCCTTTGGTGACCTTTGACCTTGTCGTGCCTGCTATATTGTGTCCGATCCCCGCCCGGCTATATTGCATACAGTCATAATACTAATAGACGTACGTTCGTAGAGCTGCCGTACGTAATATGATATACGCGTACAGCTACAGCGCTACTTCGGTGCATATTTGCATTGTGTACTAAATACCACTAGCAAATTTGTTGAAGAAACCGTTTGAGAATCTACAAAGGAAATACGAATGAGAATGCGGCCTGGGAGGAGATCTAGAGGTTCATCAAGAAGAAAAAACAACAATTTGGTTGATAATTGAGATGCATGCAGAGCTGAGTCTGAGAAGCTGCATGCACGGGGTGCTCGCTCTCGGACTGATCGAGTTCTCAGCGTCGATCGAAGCCCCGGCCTCGGCCCGCGCCTCGGCATCGGGCTAAGGTACGTAGATCAGAATCAGAATCAGCAATTCAAGTTTGAGTGTAGATCGACAAATCTATCGCTTTCATGGTCTCTTTGACATTATTATTGTCTTTTTCACTGTGAAAATGACAATGATAATGTCAAAGAGGCCATGAAAGCAATAGATTTGTCGATCTAGTTATGTTGATATCTCTTTTGTTATGACTTATGATTATGAAATGATGGGCCTTCTCAAATTTGATATAGAATGGGTAATCCGTTTTTTGTGTTTTTTTTATCGATGCTCATTTTTTATGTATATGTTAGGTCTATGGTCTGGAATGCACTGTGTCTGTGTAGTACTCTGTCAAACTCAAAAGACAAAAGTGAAATGTTGCAAAATAAAAACAATTATTGTCATTGTGAATTGTGGTGGTCAGGTGGTGCATTGGGTGGATTGATTTGATCCACCTCCCAATTTCAAATTTGTACTGGTCCGAGATTATACTTTAGCCAGGTCTTGACCTCGTAAAGTACGAAGAACCGTGGTCTCGGCCTCGAAAATGTCGAAAATTTTAAACCAAAATACTAAATCATACTCTCGGCTTCGGAAATGTTGTACGACTACGTCAAATATGTCAAACTTTCTGTACTGGCCCGCCCATGTTGTTGCCGTACAAAGCCGCATAGCTCTGCTCCCTTGTGTGACCAACCTCACCCCCCCCCCCCCCCCCCCCCCCCTCCGCCTCCATGGAAAATTCCGGCTAATCTGCAAATCTCTTACTTCAGGACAAGTTTTTTTCATTAGATATTAGGCTTGGCAATCAAAATGTTGGGGAAAAAACCTTGGATGATCAGTGTTTTCTTTTTGTCTTACATTTAGGAAATTGACTTTCCATACCAATTGCCATCATTAAGCAACTTTTTGATTTTTATCCTCATTTTATAGCATTGGATGTGGCTGTTCTCTTCGACATTATACATAGAGGATTTCCGAGTACCGATAGAATGGACGTGCAATCTGCATGCTGACACGACTCACACGATTTGTGCTGGTGGTGACCCCGATTGACTTATGGTTAAGGTAATTCATTGAGAACCTTTTTCTTGGACTGGACAGAGATAAATAATAGATCTGTGTTCTGAAACTAGAATTTCATCTTCAAATTAACAGGCAAAATCAATGAGAGTTTATTTTGGCATACCAAATTGTGTGTCAAATGTCAATTGCTATACTTGAACAAAGCAAAGTGATCTCACTGGGATTCGAAACTGGGAAAACAACATAGATAAATGTCAGAGGAGGAAAGAACTGCATTCAGCGCATATTTTGAAAACTTATCATGGGCTTGATTGTTATGTTATATAACAGAAAATCTCAATAAACAAGGGCCGACATTACTGGACATGAGAAAAGATTCAAAATGCATTGTAGAATTTGCATCAACATTCCCTTACACCATTTTCAGAATGATGAAAATTATTTTAGCATGATTTTATTTTGTATCTCTGCAAGATTTTCAGAATGTGGACCTTAGATTTATTATTTTGCTTATTAGAGACAAATGCATTAGGCATACTGTATACTGTATACCGATTGAAAAACAGATGAAAACTGCTACTAAAAAATAAACAATGGAATAAAATTAGAGTCAATAATAGTGTAGCTTTCGATCCTAACAAACTGAAGGGAAAATAACAAATTTGGTCCATGTTGATTAGAAATCAAATCCTATTTTTACTACATGAATACATGTTTGTGGTTCATTGTGTGCAATAAGTGCACATGGCTTACACATTACTATTTATCTGATTGCATTCCTTTTTTCACAAATCTCACCCTCTCTATAGATTTCTTCAAGACCCATCAAGATTCTACACACCCACTACACCACCCAGAACAAATAACCAGGCCGCCAACACCCAAGTTCTCGCAGACCCTTCAGTCGCCATGCTCATACCCTGTGGGAAACGGACCCACAACGTCCATTAGCAAGGAACTAAGCTAGCAGGTTTTTGCAAACGGGGAATCCTGCAGTTCGTGTGCAAAATCAGGAACTTCCTACAGTAACAGCGGGCCGACCGTTCTTGGGTTTAAATCTGCGACACACTTTGGTCAGAATTATTCCGGTTATTATGCGACGGCACGATACAGCTCTATGGTCAACCAATCAACATGCTTGTAGCGAGGTAAACATTCAGCACATTGCTATCATGTGTAGTACATAGACAATTAGTTGGCGTGTTAACAATACAAGCCAGCCATGCGTTGTCTATACATTGCTTGTGACAACGAGATGTGACGTCATGCAGTCTACGAATGTACGTCCGCCTTCACCAAATTAGCGAAACTGCTTGTCAACGAAAGTTATTTGAGCGCGGTGAACGGGGCAATAGATCGCTCCCTGCGTCGTTGAAAGCTCTGTACGTCGCTGAGCGAAAACACCATAATATTGGAGCAGGACTTCTAGCGTATGAGACATGTTAGATGTGGACGTCGACCGTGGGAAGTGGTAGGGATGTTCGGCCAGTGATTGCCCACAGATCCCTCACCATGCTGATGCCAAATTAACCCGTTCCCTACGAGTTTATGAAATCCCCATAGACTTTGTACACAACCCACTTGGTTCCTGTGGTCAAGGGGTTAAGGCCCTACCGATAAGGCCTTCAAATTGATATATAGCATAAACAGTTCATTTCTCAAATACAACTCTTTAGCATGGAATTATTCACGCACACATTTTGGCAAAAATTAACAAAACCTTATTATAACAAGCACCTCGGGCACAATTGGATTGAATACCTTATGTCAGGTATCTTGTGTCTGGGCTTAAAAATAATAAAATACAAAGATCCTTGACGTGTAAAATTATCATTGCTGTATCCGGTACCTCTTGTTAGGAGGTTCCACTGTATCAACAAAGATAAGTTTTGCTGCGGGAAGGTAACAATGACCGAATAGTGCTCATAGCAACAATCTGTTATCTTTTTCAAATTCAATCAAAATAAATTTGATAATATATCTTTCATGTCTTCCTTATTACATGTGATAAAGGTAATTATGATTTAATGAAAAAGGATGGTTTTAATTTGAAGTTCAAATCAGTGGGCAGTACGGTACCTCGTTATAAGCGAGCTAAACAGGGTTTCCCTGTATGACATAAATTTATCATTTTTTAAAACTCAAACAAACCATTGTTTTTCTCAGATGAAATACTAATAAATAATATAATTCAGAATAATTGTACAAGGTTATTGATATAATGTATGATTGAAGTTGCTAATAACACCCATGAAGAAATGTGAGTGTGTATCACTATGCCAATTGTCCTTTTAACCCTCCTTTTGCTTGGATTCACAGAGGCTTCCCCTATTATGTGCAGGGTATTGAAGGGTCGGCCAACTCAATTGTATTTTTCATAGATCAGGATCAACCAAATGGCTAGGTGGACAATGTATGAGACACAATTATGCACAATGATCTGATATTTATTCTTTGTGTAATGTAGCTTTGTTTATTTTATAGTGATTTACTTTTGTAAATTTTGTTGTTCCAATTCATTCAAATTCGAATGTAACAATTGCTATATTGTATTGTTTATACTATGTATGTTTTGATGTTCAATGTACACTGATCCTTTCAGCACTGCTGCTGATCAGTTTGAAATGTATACCAAAATAAATAAATAAATAAATAAATTCACAGAGACACTACATGATCTGCACACATCCAAAAGTTTAATCAATCACCCAGTATTTCATTTTTTGTAACAGTTGCTTCTGCATTTATTGAAAAATTAAATACAAAGTATCCAAATAACAATAATTGCATATTGTTATATAATTGATTTTCATAAAATGTGTAAATGCTGTGTAAATACACAAGTTATTCAACCATTTGCATTGCTTCAAATTTCAGGAATGTAAATCCTACTTCAAAAAAGTATTTACCAGCATACACAAACAGGCGATTTTGTTAGTTTGAAATGTAAAAAATGCACACATAGTACCAGGTAAAGGGGGAAAACGGCTAGAAGCATGAAAATGTACAGTCAAACCTGTGTACCATGACTGCCAATCAAAGTGGCCACTGTAGAAAGGTGATCACTATAGACAGGTTCCATTACATTCCTTTTCTCTGCAAGGGATCTTGTTTGGTGGCCATTATAGGCAGGTTTGCTGCTATAAAAAGGTGGCTGCTATAACAGGTTTGACTGTACTTGAATGTAAATGTGGGCTCTGTGTAGTGATGTATCCGCAGAGTATGTGTGAGTGTGGGTGTGTGTGTGTGTGTGTGTGCGCATGTTAGATACTAACACAAAACAGACTTGTAGTTATTTGCAACTGGTTGACATAAAAGATAAATAATGTGCTCACACTGTCTGAAAATCTATATCTTTCATTCACTGTGTTATTAAAAAATAAGGAGTACATGGGGAGCAACCTCTACATGCAGTGATGTTGCCTGGGGGCGCATCCCCCCTAATAATTTGCCATAAAAATACAAAACATCACATGAATAGATTGGGGGTATGACAGGGTGAAGGGTGGGGGATATCTCTCCTTTGCATAACTAGCATACTTCTAAAGATATACATACAAATAATCTACCCACATACCCTCCCCAAATGTCGCCTATATATAGACATGCATATAAACATCACAGGAATAGATTGGGGGTATGACAGGGTGAATGGTGGGGGATATCTATCCTTTGCACAACTAGCATACTTCCAAGGTGATACATACAAAAAATCTACCCACATACCCTCCCCAAATGTAGCCTATATATTATAGACATGCATGTAGGGTGTATGCCTGTTTCTATAATGGTTTCAATCATGTGGTCCCGAGGTCATGCTTTCTTGAATTCTAGTATATTCCAAGGTAAGGAACACACTGCACATTTTTTCGAGTGAAAAGTTGCAAAAGCTCCCTACTGTGGGAGGGTCGATAGTGCGATACCCCTCCCACACCATCCCTGCTCCCTTCCACGACCCCACCCCCACTTTTCAAAATAGTCATGCCACTGCAAGAAAGCCAATAATGTATTATACAGGGGGAACATTCTGTAGAAAAAAATATACGGTGTGCCCCCTTTCAGTCTGACCCGCTATTCCATTGTCTCCATGAAAAATGAATACACAATATGGCGGATGTTGCCTACTATATGAGAGAGGGAGAGTGAGTAATTATATAAGAAAATTTGAAAGAGAACAATGGAAATTCAGAATATGCGTACGTGGAGTTGCTTTTATTTGGTAGCTACGGTAGCTGTAGTTATTACGTTCACGCCCACCCGGCGGGCGCGCAACAGGCAACGCGATCATGGGCTGAACCTCCCCGATAGACACGGCAGCGCAATTCAACGAGTCGATGTACCCGCGACTGTTGAGCTGAGCCGATGTGTACATGTACGGGTGCGCATATCAACGGCGGGACCATCATTCCTGTGACAAATTTACGGTAAGCCATCAGTTTTCGGTGATAAAATATGAAATCAATATTCCCTTTTTTCACGAGGTAAACGGTTTTCGTTTTCTTTCAAACTTTCACAAATCTTTCAATTGTATTTTACAATGATATTGATATAGGATTGAAGTCTCAAATGTCATTTTGTGCAATATCTGACACTTTACCTGAATCACTTTAACAATGATCCTTTTAGAACATAAATTGAATGAATTTTAAAAAATAGATAATAGTTATTTCCTGTTTCAATTGTACATCACACCCTAACCCACTCTTGCACGACCGCCTATCAAGGCCAAAGTCTTCAAACCGTCAATTGAACAAAAAAATTCAACTTCACATACATGTTCATCAAATTGAATCACTCAAATGTTTTGGACTCTTGTTAACCCAATCCAAAAAGAATTAGATATAGAGTGGTGAAGTGTGATGTCATCCATTACGTCATAAGCATCTTTTTTTTAGAATTTTCTAATTTGAACTTCATTTTCCGAAAGAGCGTCAAAAATAATGTCCAAATACCGAAAATCAATTGAATATGTTAAGTATTGGCTGAGATATGCCCATCCAAATGAATTTTACTTCAATGGGCAATCAGTGTTATAGTGCTCGCTCTGGTTCATAAAGTTATGAACCAGAGCATTATAACACTGATTGCCTATATTGACAAAAATTTAATTTGGATGGGCAATATCTCAGCCAATACTTAACATATTCAATTGATTTTCGGTATTTGGACATTATTTTGTTATACTCTTTCGGAAAAAGAAGTTCAAATTTGAAAATTCTAAAAAAAGATGTTTATGACGTCATGGCTTCTGTACTGTATAGGTCCTTGCTGGTATGTTTAGGTGCCATCTACAAAGTATGTACGCAAATTATTGTCCGAAATTGACCCCCCCCCCCCCCCTCCTCCCCTCTCCCCCTGTACACACTTTGTATGCATGCCGTTGAATATATCATACGCATTAGTGTGAACCCCCCCCCCCCCCTCTCTCGGGCGTACAATAGATGGCCCTTAATAGTACAATTCATTTCATTCATTTAACATTGAATCCTAATTGTTTTCATCATTCAACATGCAGGACTTTGCCAGTTAGTGTTACATACTGGTAAATCCTAAATTTATGGTATCTGTTGTCCTGGCTATAATGTCTACAACATGCCTACATAATATATTTGCGTTCTTGTAACATGTAGCCTAGCCGAATCCTTATACAGGTAAATGCATGTAAGTTGTAATTTGATATCGACAGCCAGATAGCAAACTATCTTGTGTACAATGTGTATTGTGTGAATACATTTCTACACAATATGGAGGAAACTTACAGGGGATACTGAAACTTGCACATGAGAAAAATTCCTCATGTACATGTACTTACCTTTAAAAAAACACCTAAAATCCTTCTTTTCTTTTCTTGATTTGTTGTAGTTTGTAAGTACCATATCTTGTTGTTGTTATTTTGTAATGTATTAATTTAATTGTTATATTTGTAAGCGCTATGATTACTATGATACACTGTGAATAGCGCTATATAAATAACCTTCATTATTATTTATCAAAACCTTCATGTCCAATATATAACAACTAATGTAAGTCTACAAACTTGAACAAGCCTGTTGAGTGTTGAGTGCATTAAATTGTCGGGAATCATCCGTGGGAACTTGCAATATTTACTGTTTAGTCAGGCGGTGCCTGCTTATTGTGAGAATTGAGGATAAATAGCCATTGGGGGGGAGTCAGTCAACGGGCTCACTCGAGCATGCGTTCATAAGTAAAGGATCAGCAGGGTGTAATTTCCTCTTTAAAGGGATCTAGTAACTTTGTTGACATGTGCAAAAAGTGATTAAGGGTTGATGCAATGTATATTGTTGTTATCTCATATGTCCACAGGGTATTGTGTGAAAATTTCAAGTCAAATAGACATTGCATGGCCAAGTAATGAGTGAAAATACAAAGTGATATTCACTAACTCACTGCATTCACTTTGTACCCAGAAGAAAAACTCGCCCAGAGTTTTCTTATCTGAATACTTCAATCGTACATATCTTTGTAACGAAAGGGAAATTTGAAAAACCGAAACCGGTCCCATGATTTACATGTTAATACGAATACAACAAGGTATGAGGGAACCGCTAGAATTAAAATTGTATTTTGAGGATTTGGATAATGTTACTAAGTCCCTTTAAAGCGTTGTTTAAAAGGCTTGCAAAGTTGAGGATGTACAAACTGTCCTTGAAATATAATTATTTTACATGCACATGAAGCTATCGTCTAGACTATGGTGCTACTGTACATGATGAAGCAAATGCCTGGGTTAAATTAGTCATATAATTGCTTAAATCGTGCAAGCAAAAAGACAAGATATGCAAAACATTTTCAAACTTGATACCCTTTGTCATTTTGTGCAAGTAAGACATTCCCTCCAGCAAGTGCTTTTTAGCTCAAGATTGTCAAAATTTACTTGCCTAAATTACCACTTTTTCAACAAGTTATACTCTTCGTACTCTGTAGGCTGGTTGGTAATTTACAGTACATAATGATGTTGACACAGGGAAGTAATATCTCTCAAACATAAGTGTGCGAGCAGTTTCCCATCAATGTATTGAAGCATCTAGGGAATTAAAGGACTTAACTCAAGCATGCATGATTCATAAGTAAAGGATCCAGTGTGGGGTAATTTCCTCTTAAAGTTTAAGAATACCGGTACTTAAAAAAGGCTGGGGATTTAGGCATTTGTGTTAAGTACTACTCAGGTAATGTAAGTTGCATTTGTATAAACTTGTGTATACATCAGATAATCAGAGTCTACAATGTATGTTAGAAGTCATAAGGACTGGATCTTGGTAATGTATTTATTATGTTCATCAATTTTTAGAGTTCAGAAAATAACATTTGCTACATTGTAAATAACATTGAAAAACATGTATGCTGTTATGACGATAATAATGTCCTCTCAATTTCAATGGCCCAAATTTAAAAAAAAAATTACTGACGTCCCAAATGTGCCAACAGACTGTCAACAAATTAATCAAAATCTCCCTCCCTTCAATGATGACAACTATGATTATTAGGTCTGAGCCAAGGAGATGTTACAAAAAACCTGCATTTACATGTATGCCATATTCTTGTCTTGAACAAAAGTTTATCATTGTGTTGAATACTTCAGTTCATTGCCTTGCAGAGATTTATACAAGGTTATTGTTCTCAAAGTTTATGGTTTGCACAATATGTTTGTAAAAGCATCATGGAGATATATATTATCCCATCTGCTCGTCTCCAACGCAGACCTTATCATTGTATTGACATAATTGACTGTTGAGTTTCGATGTTGTCTGACTTTGCAGTGCAGTACACAGTACACACACATACAAGTTACAAAGCCGAGTGGCCACGTCATGTCACTTCTAAGAAAGATTCATTAGCAATGATAATGTCATGTAGATAGATAGATGTATGACCGTAAAATATTGGCTATGGGCTGGAGTCGAGTCCGCATGACAAATGGAAGAGTTGAGTTCCCGGTCAGTGCCTTTGTGTAAACTGTTGTGACAGCTGATGGTATCTCCCACTAGATTGGAATCGGGCGAAAATATTCTTGACTTTCAGAGAGCCCTTGTTATATGGGTAAGGCCCATGTAATACATGTACATGTAGTTCAATGTGAAACTATTTCAGAGCGCATGATAAATGCTGGTAGTGGTACAGTGTACCAGGGCAGTGAAAAAAACATACACTGGGGCTCAGGGCAATTTAGCCCCGAAATGCCCAGAAAAAGGGCCCCAGTAAATCATACAGGAGCCCTGGAAAATTCAATGCAAAAGCCAAAACAAACTTAAAGGGATCTAGTAACTTTGTTGACATGTGCGAAAAGTGATGAATGTTTGATGCAATGTATTTTATTGTTATCTCATATGTCCACAGGGTATTGTGTGAAAATTTCAAGTCAAATGGACATTGCATGGCCAAGTAATGAGCGAAAATGCAAAGTGATATTCACTAACTCACTGCACTCACTTTGCACACGGTTTCAAAACTCCGGGGGAGTTTTTCTTATCTGAATACTTTGATCGTACATATCTTTGTAACGAAAGGGAAATTGAAAAAACCGAAACCGGTCCCATGATTTTATTGTTTATACGAATACAACAAGGTATGAGGGAACCGCTAGAATTAAAATTTTATTTTGAGGATTTGGACAATGTTACTAAGTCCCTTTAAGAGTGCTGTTTTCAAGAATGCAAGCTTGAAAAGTAGCCCTAGAAAAATACATTTTATTTGTTCTCCTGACACACCAGGGACTAAATTTTAAAATAAATTTGGGGGCTACTTTTCAAGCTTGCCTGAATACAAAAATAACACTTTAAAACTTGTTTTGCATTGAACTCTAGATGCAACTTTATGGGGGGCTCTTTAATGATTTTCTGGGGCTCTTTTGGCCATTTCAGAGGCGAATCGCATGAGGGCCCCTATGTATTTTTTTCACTGCAGTGTACAAATGTACATGTACAATGTGTGCTTCTAAGGGTAAAATGTAGCCCTGAAATAAGATGAAATAGAGTTTGTTATCAAGCTAGGATCAGCCCAGGTAGGGAGAGGGGTACAACTACAAAGAGGGGGGGGGGGGGGGGGGGGGGGGGGTGGGAGGGGGGGGGGGGGGGGGGGGGGGGGGGGGGGGGGGGGTAAGGGGTATATATACAGTTTATATGGTAATTTGGTCTACACCCATTTTGTATGTATACATCTTATAATCTTCTAGTTCAGTACATGTCAGAGATTTTCCTTTCCCCCTTACTCTGAACTTGACCTCCAACTCTACAGTAAACCTACATGTATTTACTAACCCAAATCCCTCCTACTTAATCCCTGATCATAATCCTAAGCCTAAATCAAATCCATGCAGGTAGGTGTAATCTGATTTCTCTACTAGACTAAATTACCATAATCAAGATTAGTATAGACCAAGCAACCAGTTGCCCCTCAACAGGGGGGGGGGGGGGGGGGAGGGAGGATAAACCAAATTGTTTTCTTTATTCATTTTGTACACAAAAGGGGGCACTAAAGTCTAAAGAAGCATACAGTGAGATAATCTCCCATTTCCCCATCGCCCCCCCCCCCTTTATATACAATGTAAAATGTACTTATGCCATAATATCCCGGTGTTTTTTTTTTACAACAAACACAAATAAAAACAGAACCACACACAACAGTAACACACCCCTTATGCTACAATTTCCTCTCTTTTTTTTTTTTTTTTTTTTTTTACTGGTTCAACACAAATGAAAACAGGAACCACACACAACACAAACTACAGTACAGGGGTGTACATTAGTTCAAAGTTTCAATTTCACTAGCCGATTTCTCATGTTATATGAGTAAGATACTGACAGCCTGGTTAATTTATCTCTACAATTAGACTGGTACACAATGCAGGATCTGGTATCACTCAACGGCCCTGTGTCATATTTCCCCACATCTAGACAAAGGCTGTATAAACCCACACTCAGGTATATATAGCTAGAGGTCAATGACTCGAAGGTCAACAAACAAGACTGCAACTTGCATTAAAGGGAACCACTGCCCCAAAAGTAATATTCTTATATTAAATGTAATTAACTAGTTAACTAATTAACTAATTAACTATATTCTACTAACAAGTTCAGAAAATTGGTTTCCAGATGAGTTATATACTTGAAAACCCATCACGATACTAGTTTACTATGTATTGTTTATGGGTCTGCAGACGAAGACTAGACCCTTCTCTAGGACTTATAAATGTGTCTACAACAAGTACATGTTTTACAAAATACATCTAGTCTAAATCATGGACAAAAGAAATTAAGAAACAGAGTAAAAATCTTTATGTAACATGCATGCAAGTCTGTTTGTTTGTGTACACTGCATGCATACATGTATGTGTTTTGAAGATTGTGTGTGTGGTTGTTTGTTTGATTTGATTGTGTGAGTGTGTTTTAACACCCATGTACCACATGAGGTATCTGTATTGCAGAGTTATTGTGTGTCACGTCTATTTGTGTGCTCACTGTGCTGTCTTGAGACACTTATTGAGAACAGATCAAAATGTCAATCATCCTGATTTTCACTTTCACTTTTCAATCTCCATACATGTACGATTTACATGTACGTATGTTTTATGGATTTATTATGTGATTGTGAAGCATTTTTACAAGAAAATATCATATTCTGTATACAGTAGACCTTTCAGCAATTCATGCATGTACCTAAAATGTATTCACTAGGCCGGCGAACGATTTTCTTTATAATTTAAAGGGTACCACCACCCAAAAATAATATTCGTATTAAAGAAAGGTAACATCTTTAGTATTCCATTCCATCAACAAGTTCACAAAAATATGTTACCAGAAAGAAAGAAAAAAATAATTGGAAACGCATCACCATTCTAAAGCATGCGTTCATGCGGTCTGAATTACGCAGACTGCTATGTGTGCGGTGAATTGCAATGTATGCAGAGCGAACGAATCGCCCGGGAATCTATTGTTTACAAACGTGCGCGTGAATAGCTGCATTGGCGCACTCGCAAATGGTTGGCCCGAATGGAACCAGGAAATAGCAGTGGTTCCGTAAGTGGTGGAAATTAATTCCTTTGTTTATGAATTTGCAAAATGTTGGGTATCTATTTGATATCACAAAACGGTACCAAAACATATAATAATGCGTTGTTCTTTGCCTGGTGGTCCCCTTTAAATTCAATTGATAGATTCAAGACATTGATCTTAAATGTACATGATCAGTTCACAAGCCTGTGTAAGATAATAGGGAAACTCATTAAATCCATTCACGAATATGTTGGTAACGTTATAACATGCATTCTCCACATGGACCCCAGACAGGGTGTTTTTAGGACCCAACCTGGATGGAATCAACAAATTTTAGACTTCTTTATGTAGTATTTTATGTTGCAAAAAGTTTTCCTCTCATATATTTTAGACCTTTGTGAAAAGGGGGCCAGATAACTGATGGAACATCCCTTCAAAAAGAACAACATTTATAAACGAATAATACATAAGTCATAAATAATTAAATAAATATTTCAAAATATAAATAAATTGAAAACTATGATTTCAAATGGTGTTTTATTTAACTTTTCGTACCTCTTTGTCACATTTTACATACAATGTACACTGACACAGACCAACGTGTAGAAATAAATACATGTTACATAATTTATATTTAAATAATTTAACATTAACTTTAAAAATATGTAAAACAAATTGAATGCATCAAAAGAAACTTTCCAAATTACTGCAGTAATCTGCAGTAATCCCTATGGATTTGTATCGCATTACAAACGTTAGGGTGGAAAGTTTATTTTGATGCATACTGTAAAGGAAGGTTCAATTAAAATCAGTACATAGACAAAGAAATAAATACATGGAAAAATAAATAAATAAATGAAAATAAAGCAAAGAGTTTCACTCACCTCTGTAACATCCATGACTTTGATGGCGGCCAGCTGACCCGTCTTGACATGACGACCCTGTCAACGATACACACAAGATGGATACTATTACATATTGAACAAATGTTTATTTCAATCAATTAAAAATGTCAATTGATGCAAACTACATGGAGACTAGTTTATTGAACAAATGTTTATGAATATCAATCAATAGAAATGTCAATTTACAGGCAACATGGATACTATTTTATTGAAAAAATATGTTTAAATCAATCGATAGAAAGTGGGAAATAAAAAAAAATATTTCAGTGTAGAAAAGTGCATATTACATGTATGTGGAAATGATCCAAGACCTTTTTCTTTTCAAAAATGTCTAGGGTCATGATAGAGATCTACATTTAACTTATTCAGGACTGGTTCTGAAATTCGAATTTATTTTATATTTACTTGTAGCTGGGATCTACGGAGATTGTGAGTAAACTAAAATCGAGCCACCTTCAATGTGTTAAATTATCGCTTTTTTATCAAGATACACTGCAGTATTTTTACATTAAATTTCAATTTTGTTTTTACTGTGGGATCTGTGTAATATATCAGCGCATCCTGTAGAATCTGTATGATATGCAGTTTTTCACAAAAAGTCAATTTCTACCATTTGAGTGACCAAAGTTTCACCTTTTAATGCAAATGAGCAAATCCGCCCCCCCCCCCCCCTAAAAAAAAAAAAAGAATAAAATCATACTGTAGAAACTTAGCGCATGAAAACGGATTGATCAGATGTTGTTTGGTAGACTGACATTGATATGGGACAATGCCACGTTGTTAGTCTGCCTCAATACCAATCATAATTCCAGATGTTCGATTTACCAAATTGAAGTTCAGACACTTCCATTCCTATCCATTTTACGATACCATTTTACGATACCACTTTACGAAGCAAGCGAGGGAACCTGAGGCTTGCCCAAATATGTCCACATTCACTCACTCACTCACCGGGTCATTCATGCCTAAGATTGGATTTCAAAACTTATCGAAAGTCTGTTTTAGTCATTTATTATAGGGCTGACTACAGTATGTGAATAACACCCTTTTCAAACTACACTTAATGATGTGTTAAAAAATAGACAAATCATTCATAATCATTTGAAATTCATACAGTGTACATGTACAATACTGGTCCTGCACAAATCATTCAATAATCATTTTAAATTCATGCAGTATACACTTGAAAATGGTGACTGTATGTACAGTGTAATTTGTTCTCCAGCAAGTACATGATATATTATTTAGTTTATTAATACATTCTTCACATTACATGTATATCATTTAAGCCCGGCGCAGACAGAGCTGACTCGACCCGATCCGACTGGTTTTCATTCAGGCTTGAGTCAGTTTCGCTCAGTCGGAGCCGATCCAACATGTTGAATCGGCCTCGAATGCCCTCCGACTGGCACTTGACTGGAAAAACCGGAGTCCTGAGGCAGCGCATACTGAGTTAATCAGGCTGAAAAGCAGTCGGATTGGGTCGAGTCGGCTCTGTCTGCGCCGGGCATAACATGTACATCATAACTTAGTACATCACTAATCGATCCAAATTCCTACACTTTACAGAAATTGAAGGACTATAGATCTCCCCCCCCCCCCCCCCCCCCCCCCCCTTTGGAAATATGCAACAGATGCATTGAACAAAGATGGAATTTAACCAAGACACAGCTCTGTCAGGCTGTCAGCACAGCAATAATACACACATACAATGTATTGATGCGCCATGGTACCCCCCTATCATATCAGCGGTCCCCCAGTATTTTTCCCAGGGCTATTTCATTACTCCAATATTGAACTCCATCTTCGCGCATACTACACATATATTACATCTAGCGTACAATTACATTTACTAGAAGACTGTTTGCACATACTTGTACTGTACAAAACTTTACAAGTTACATCGTATTGAAGAAATTAGTGATTTTGGTTTTCACACAACCAACCAACTATAAAGCACAGATCATGTGTATCATAGCTGAGTAAATGTAGCACCAATTGATGTACAAACTAAATTAAAATTTATAATACAGACTTTGGTATGAAAATCATTTTATTAAATTGTTTCTGCTAGTACTTTGAATTTCATCATACATGTGCAGTCAAAGTCACTTACAACTATGTACATGACTTGTATAATTTGTTCCCCATCCATAATTATTACAATATTTTAAAGGGATAGTTGAACTTGCAGAATATTCATCAGATCACAGTACAGGATTATGTAATTTTGTAAATTATATTTCTCAATGTTTTCTTATGTTAATCATTTATTTCTCTTAGATGTTCTTCAGGATAATGACAAATTCAATGCTGGTTTGCTAAATTCTAATGCACCTAATGTAATTTGGGCATGTACTGTGGGCATTTTCTGTAGATGTACATGTTACAGAAGTCAGACAATAATTGTTTGTAAAGCTCTGACTTGCAGTATATTACTACATCGCAGTACCCCCTATCATATCAGCGCTCCCCCCATCCTTTTTTTCCCAGGGCTATTTCATTACTCAAATATTGAACTCCCAACTTCTCGACTGTACACACAAATTACATCAAGCGCACAATGTGTATATTACATGTATTTGCTTGGAGAGTGTTTGTGCATACGTACGGTAATGAAGAATTTAGTGATGCACTGTTTTCTCTGTGCTCTATAGATCTGTATGTCACAAATTTGCAATGAATGTACAGTGTATTACTACTGTACAAATGCACATTTTGTATGGTCCCTACTACTATTTGTTTGTATTCAATTAATACTTGAAACAAAAGGCTTACACTTGGCATGTAATATCAATGGAAACCTAGTTATCATGAGATGATTATTAGTTATGTTCAATAATAATAATAATAATATACTTGAGTTATAGCACGAGAAGCCGAGAATGGTTCCATACACAGTGCACATTCTGTCTTTCAAAACTTGACCATGCATCAGTTATTATTATCATAATTTTGGCTTAATACACGTGATAAAAAGGTATACAGCACACATCCATGAAGTTAGACAATGGACAAGGTCTACAGAGTGATAGGCCCATGGTACTAAATAAACAAAAGAAATGCATTACAATTTACAAATAATTCATCCTAAGTGGCATCAATGGTAAACAGGGCGAGTCCTAACTTGCCTAGTGAATAAATAAAAGGATATCAAATCCGACCGTAGTTTCTTAAAGATAATTCATCTTTTAAACAGAAATGCAGACCTGTAACATGGAGACACAAATATAGTTTACATTTTCTAAATACTAGTATGTACCCAAGTTACACGTTACACAATAATGAAAAACATGTTCATCTCCCTTCACCTTGTCTAGATGCCATGTACAGCCTTGTGTACATGCACATGCTGTGCATGTATTTAATCCAGATGTCATTTGGTGCATTTCCAAAACATCCCATGTGGCTGTCTCT
This sequence comes from Echinarachnius parma, assembly GCA_037951105.1. NCBI lineage: Eukaryota > Metazoa > Echinodermata > Echinoidea > Clypeasteroida > Echinarachniidae > Echinarachnius > Echinarachnius parma. The sequence continues at coordinate 56,193 of JBAMJV010008022.1, read as the reverse complement.
GTATGTAATTCATTCTATAATGTCAAATACATCATGACAGCAACTATGTTTTGCAGCCAATGTATGTTGTCCCCGTTGTCGCTGTAATTTTCATCACTGCTAGATATTGCATGTGTTGCATTTTTTCAGGCAATATTCCTCGACTTAGAAATGACTCTCTTTTTCTTCTTTTGTGACCCAGGTGGGCCAATTGTGTTCTCAAATTTAAGTGACACAACCATAAATCTATTTATTATTGATTATTAATACGACAGAGCTTAAATTTAGCATGTACATGTACATTTGTAGGACTGCTGGCTCGGAGGAACCAAAAATTAGCTCTTCGGGCTGTTAAAATCTTTAGGTCAAATTTTACTTGCTTGAAAGTAACACAATTTGTAATGTTTTTTCTTTGTTTGGGGCCACCAGCTTCGGATTGCGGGCCGCACTAGAAATTGAAAAAAATCTTAATTTTACTTGCCCAACTGGGCCACAAGGCAAGAATTTACATTTCTGGCATTGAATAACAACTTCCATTACATTTTAATTTATTTATTAATAAGGCGGTTTCCTGTTGAATACTAACCTTGTACACTTGCCCGTAGGTCCCGTTGCCAACAACTTCCATCAAATCAAAGATGCCTGCTGGATCCTGTACAGATTAGCGAGAAAATAATTTTAGTGATTTTCATGTAAATTTAAGTTATTGTATATGTTTGTCCCCAAATCAGCCAAATGTTACAATTTTTTGCATGGGTCACAGACTCACAGTGCTAGATCGTATGTCCCTAAATGTACTTTTGTATGGTTCTAGATCATATAAGGGCTAGACCAACTAGCATTTTGTGCTATAACTAGTTCCTTTTTTACCAAGAAGATTTAATTTTGTGGAATCTTTGTATTATATTGTAAATGTTTTCAATTGGTAAATAAATTTCATTTCATTTCATTTCATCCCTACTCCCTGAATACATGGTGCTAGATCGTATGTCCCTAAATTTAATGTTCACTTCATTTTATGGAGCTAGATCGTATGTCCCTAACCCTTAATGTAACACTTTGTTTTATGGTGCTAGGTGCTAGATCATATGTCCCTAAATGTAACACTTTGTTTTATGGTGCGAGATCGTATGTCCCTAAATGTAACACTTTGTTTTATGGTGCGAGATCGTATGTCCCTAAATGTCACACTTTGTTTTATGGTGCGAGATCGTATGTCCCTAAATGTAACACTTTGTTTTATGGTGCGAGATCGTATGTCCCTAAATGTCACACTTTGTTTTATGGTGCGAGATCGTATGTCCCTAAATGTCACACTTCTTTTTATGGTGCTAGCTCTTTTGAACATGCTGGTCCTTCCTTACATCTGGAAGGCATTCTCTACCAAAGCATGTACCCACGACTCGGCAACCACGGAAATAATTAATTTGTCATTTTAGGGGGCTACTTTTTCAATTAGATGGATATCACAATATTTCACATGATACCTAGATCTATTCATTTTAGGGGCTACCTACTGATTTCAGGGGGCTATTTTGACAATTTGGGGGCAAAGTCGCCCTCAGTCCCCCTGTATTTCCTACCCTGTCGGCAACCATGACTAAAAGAACTGATGCTCTATCAGTTATTTTAGTCATGCTGGACACGCTTTGGTAGAGAATACCCCCTTTTCACTAAGTAAGACAATAACCATTCCCAATGTGGTATGTTATTTTTTGGGTGTAAATTATTATATTTTCTTAATTTGACATTGTAATGCAAGCAGAGGATTACGTGTAGCAGAACAAACTCAAGATTATGTTTAATTCTCATACATGTATTTTTGGTAGCGCAAAGAAATTTGAAGAAAACAAAATGTAATGTCATGGTTTTACTTAGTATTTAGTAGATTGGCCCACGCTGGTTTTCACAAGAAACGTATCAGGCTGCGGTGACGTAATGCATTATGGGAGCATCATTCCATTACTGATTGTACATAACTAGAATATGTTTTTAAAAAGATCAAATACCAGTAAATAAAGGAGGATAAGTACGACAACCACCGCACACTCGCACTTGCGCTGTAGATTCAGCAGGGGGAAAAATACACGGGGCGGCGGGCGATTTTGCCCCCGAAATGCCCAAAAGAGCCCCTGAAAAAGAAAAAAAACGCCCCCCCCCCCCCCCCCAAATTTTTTTTTTTTTTTTTTTTTTTTTTTTTTTGAACATTGCATTTTTCGGCATTTTTCAAAATCGGCATGATCGGATCGTGATCGAATGCCAATCCATTTGATCACTTACAGCATTAGAGCTAAAATACTTTAATAGTAGCCCATAAAATTCGAAAAAAGAGCCCCGGAAATTTGTAGCCCCCAAAAGTTGAAAAAGTAGCCCCCAAAAAACTTCCATAAAATTAGATAGGGAGCCCCCGAAATAAAAATATTAATTTTTTCTCTGAGATACAGTGTAGATGTACATCAGCAATTTCATGCTCCAAAATCTTTCGTACTATGAGTGACTATCACAGCTGGCGCTAAAAAAGTGCTGATATTTCCATCCGAACCCAATCGACTCATGAATACCAAGTTCCAATGTTTGTACTTTGTAATCGCACAAAAATTAGGGTCAGAACATAATAACTTTGACTCAGAATGCGACGTTTATAACTAATTGTATAACCTGTAATGATGTATTGATTTAAACAAATATCCGATTTATAAATTATGTTACATGTCTTACATGTATACAACATGTACAAACGTTTTATAGGATAATAGGATATCATTATCAATTAATACAAATATTATTTGTGGTAATCCTTACAAAAACAAAATGCATTCATTTATTGATTGCATTACAACTATGAAGTGCAAGGACAGTATTTAATTTTCTTGAATAAATCTGCAAGTAATGAAGTATATTACAATCATGACAATAACCATGATAAAATAACAAGTTACAACACCAGCATCATGACATCGTTCCCTTCTTCAACTTGCATGACTTGTGTGAATCCTAACTTTTCATGAGCATGCATCAATTATAATGCAGAAAACGTATCCAACAATAATTAACAATGTTGGATGTCAATTGTCATTGCAAATGCAAGGTCACTCATTTACATTTTAAAATTAAAACAAAGTCATCACGATCACAATCACATTCACAACAAATGAGAAAAACACGATTATTTATAGATTATTTATTATAGTAAACACATATCGGCTATGGGTGTGTCACTCTTATAGTCTTAATGTTAAAAAGGAGCCAACTATACAAATTTTAAAAAATCAGTGTCTAGTTATTTACCCTCAAACTCGAGAGATCTATGTCATCCAAACTCCGCATGGAAGCCATTTTGTTGTCGCCGCCACCCTACGCTGCAATGCGGCCGAAACTCTGCGAGGGATGCGCGGACGTCTGTGCGGAAGCGCCGGAGCGGTGTGTAATCCAGAGGAGCGCGATTTCTCGATGCGACGTTCTCGAGGACTCAACTTCGGCGCCTAAATACGTAAATCCTACGGTAAATTCACGGGATTTGGTTGCATTGGTATATTCCGTGACTTTTCAGGAGTAATTCGGACTATTACAACTTCCTCAAAAATCTTCTTTCTTTGGCAAAAAGACGGCGTGGGATCGGTGATCCACCGTGACTCATTTCAGATGTTGGAGCTCACCTATGCTGCTTCCTGCCATCCAGTCTCAAAATTAGATGTTGTATACATATGCAAATGAGGTCATGCCGCAAGGTCAAATTCCACGAAGTTTTTTTTTTATCGGCAACACCTTTTGAGATGGCGCTCTATTCATTCAAAAAGAAAGGCCACAAATGATTTTGTTTGGGTTTGGGTTTGGGTGTGGTTGTTCATTGTAATAGATGCGATCTGAAACCAATTATATTCCTTTCAAAATCTAATGCACTTCATCCGTCTATATTTAAAGACATAAATTGTTTTACATTGTTTACTATTTAATACTTTTTATTAGATGTAAAATAAAAACTGAACTGAAATCTCATTGTGTCATTTTTACTTTTGTTGTTCTAGTGTATCATTTTGCCTTCACTCAGTGATATTCATTAAAAATCAACTTTGATAATCATTTTTGTTTTAATGTGCATTATATGCAGCCTTTCCTGCTATTTCGAGCTAACTAGGAGTTCTTATGAAATGGCCCCAAGCTTTTGTTGTGACACTCACTGAGCTATTTTGTCTGTCTATCTGTCTGTCTAATATATATCTATCTATCTATCTAGATAAATAGATATTATAGATGGATAGAAAGATAGATTATCATAGATAAATAGATAGATAGTATCTATCTGTCTATCTATATAGGTATGTAAGGTATATCTTTCTATTCTGTTTGTCTGTCTATATATCTCTCTATACGGTATCTATCTTTCTATCCATCTATCTATCTTTATATATAATACAACAAAACTTTATAATTATAAACACTGTGTGAAAACAGTTATTTTCCTATCTATCTATCTATCTATTTTTCAATGTTACCCCTTTGCTATCATTCTAAATAATATACCTAATCTAATGTATAATTAAAATTACAATGCAAAAAGGGATATATTCAATGTATTGATATGCAGGGCAGGTGTGCCCCCATTTTGTAATTGGTCATATTATGCTTTAGTTTATAATATCTTAATTAATTTACAAAATAATGTCAATTAAAAACAAAACGAATTTCACTAATTTCCTATAAATATTGGGCCACCACTGAATTGGGTCACCACCAGGGGCGTCGATCACGGGGGGGATGGGAGAAATATCTCCCCCAATATTGCAGGTGGGGGGGATGGCCTGTATTATCATCCCCCCCCCCCCCCCCCCCCCAATATTTGGGGTTCAAAAATATATAATAACATTAAGATTAAGAAGCATTGCCCCCTATTATGAATGGAAGTTGTTACTATAGTCTTCTTTAAACCACTTTTTGATAATGTTAAACTGCCCGAATCCAAAATCTTCCGGGGCTGCGCCCCTGAAACAATAGTTAATTGTATTTCTGGATATTACAAATCCCAAAGCTTCCGGGGGCTTCGCCCCCTGGACTCCAAATAAACTTTCCAATGTGGGTATCCCTTGACTTATTCTATTCAGGGTCCCATCAGGATGATTGCAATCGACAGTATTTATCTATAAGGCTAAAATTCATCCATACTTGGACAGTGTCCTCATTATAACAGGATGCTTGCAATGTGCACTTAATAATCTTCCAATCTCTAAACAGCCAATTCAAAAGCCAATTAAACTAAAGAATAGTTAACTCTATATTTAAATATGGACATCTTTATATCTGGATATTACAAATCCCAAAGCTTCCGGGGCCCCCGCCCCCTGGACCCCCAATGCAATCTATGTATCTATCAGGCTAAAGTTCATATTGGACAAAGCCCAGCTCATAACATGATGCTTGCAATGTGCACTTAATAATCTTCCAATTTCTAAACAGCTGAATTCAAAAGCTTTGCACCCCCCCCCCCCCCCCCCCCTCAGCCATAAAAACCAAAGGCACGCTGTTGGGTTGTCGCTTCGCTCCCTCGCCAGAGATGGACAAAATGACGTATCATCCTCCCCAATGGCGAGAAGAAATCGACGCCCTTGGTCACCACTCATGCACACTCACACAAACACACGTTCACAATCAAAACACAATCACACACCACTTTTGTTTGGCTATGTGTGTGTGTGTGTGTGTGGGGGGGGGGGGGGGGGGGGTGTAAATCTATTAAATCACCTAGTACCCTGAACAAAAGGCATTCTGAATATCTACATAAGTACAATTTACACATGCACACACACACACACACACACACACCCACAGACACACACACAAACACACTTAATTTGAATAAAACACTGTACAATTACTTAAAATTTCACTTGAACTTTTTTTTATTTGGGATATATATATTACAATGAATACAATGCTATAGAAATATAGAACATATCTATCTACTGTACAATTGGGCAAGATATACATAGTTATAAACGGTACCTTATGTTTGCATAATGATCAAATGTACATTTTAAAGCAATATGAAACGTCAATGTTTCTGAATAAAGGAATTTCAAAGGGTAAAAGCAGTGGCATAGCGAAGAGGAGAACTGGAGAATGGTTACAGGTACTGTGTACATGTACCACATTCAATATTTGTAAAAGCTCAATAAATTAATTAATAGATCCAAAATCTTCCAGTTCCAGGTCCGGTCTTGACTTAATTTGTATGTTTCAAATCACTCAGGACTGGGTCTAAAAATGACTGTGGTCTACATGTTATAACAACCTTCAATAGGCCACAAACGTAACATACATTTTATGTTTCATTTTGAGGACTGTTTGATAGAAATCGCTGATTTCAAATAATAAAACAAAGATACACATAATGACATTTCTTACTTCATCAATTTTGTGGTACATTTCATGACTGAAAATTGTACTTTGTTTGAAATTTGAAGAGATTTGGAACCTAAAATAAAAATGACATTGTTAGATCCTAGACTCAGCACTGAAGATTGATTTTTTCACAATGACACTGTTTTTTACTCTATATTATCTATAGGGTAATATTTAAGGTGAAAAGTGTGATTTAAAGGAAATCACCACATGTACACAAACAAATATTCTTATAAATGAAGTAATAGTTTTAGTAGTGCATTCCACCAACAAGTTCAGAAAAATAAGTTTCCAGACAAATCATATAATTTAAAAACCCGTCACGATACTATAAAGTAATTCTGCAGACGAAGAATAGTCCATTGCCTAGGATGTATGCGTCTAAACTCTACCGTGCTTCTATTGTGGTTCCGTGAGTTTTGGTGATTAATTGCATTGTTTATGAATATAACACCACCCTTTGCAAAGTGTTGGACATCTATTTAATATCAAACAACGGTACAAAAACATAACCCTGTGTTATTCTTTACGTGGTGGTCCCCTTTAAATAACATTGATAACATATGTTCAACTCCAACTGCTTTTAACTCTGCTTGATACAATACACAGTAAATTTAGTTAGAATACACTCAAAAGCAAAATAATATGCATAGAAAATTGTTCAACCCATTCAGGACTATTCCCCAAAATACTCGGGCAGGAATCTAGATGGAGAGAGAATGCATGGTATACCAAAATCAGTCCGTCCTGAACGGGTTAATTGCATTGCACGATAATAAACAGCAACACATACAGTACAAGTAAAGTACATAATAAATAGTAAAATATATTATTAATCATTCAAATTGAAACCCTGTACAGATGTCTGCTTTATACAAGATTATGCGCTGTACACGATGTTGGTTTTATACAAGCTTGTATAAAAGTATGTGACCAGTATTGTAGAATTGCACAAAACTTAATTTTAAAACGACTGCGATCACAACTTGAAAATCAATTCCTTCATAAAAGGGCAATAGCCAGAATGAATTAGCCAGATTGAATAAGAACCCAGTTGCTTTATGGTAACCAGCACAGTGACATAGTGTGTTTAAAACAAACAGATTGGAATTAAAAATGGTCTCTTTGTTGATATTGAATTTGAAAAACAACAAATCCTGGGATTGTTAACTGTGTACATGTTTGGCAATGTGTTAGCAAATGTAAATTTATCATTTTGTGTTTTCGCTTATTATTTGGCAATATATTGACATTAATTTCACATGGAATTTTCCATGCATACTCACAAATATAATTCATCAATAATAATGATACTAAAGTTTCAAACCTGCACAATTATCTTGCGCACCATCTCAACTCCCCGGGGAGCATACTAGCCAATGGCTGCCATATAATAGCACCCAGGCGCAGCAAATGTTCTCACTGCCTCTGTACATGTGCTTTACATCATGTACGCATTACACACATATAGCAATAAACACACACAGTAAAATTCACAACAACAACGTACAAGGCACATTAATCTTGGTTCAATTAACCCCAGAAAATGCAACCCCTGTAAAATAAACATCATGTACAATGTACATTTCTTATATTCTATACTAGTGCATCAAGGAATACTGGCCCTGCAAGTTGTAAAAGATGCATACTTGCATACAGTTACATGTTTTTAATAAAAGAAAACAAGAAACATGGATTGTTCCACAAGTTTCAGTGTAATTTTCATTTGAATGTTTTTTTTTCTTCTTACAAATCGTCAAATACATGCATAATATATTTGTTTTTAAATTGTTTTGTTCGCTTATAAAAATGAACATATGTAATAGCACTAAAAACTAGACTCAACTTCAGAAGACTAGAGGCTATTCTCTATCGTGCTATAATGCAGGTGGGTTGAAAGATTGCTGTAGAATATGGAACAGAAACAAGGTAAATTTCAAAACAATTATATTATGCATGTATTGTATTTGACAATAATTAATAATAAAAATACAATCATTGTTTGAGGAAGGAGTCTGCTGAGTATAAAGACATTGATGTACATACCTTATAATATTATATTCTAGATCTTTCACTCTGCAAATTTGTAATTAAGCCTCACGGTTTAATTAATGAATGTAGATTACTTTGATGACGGCAAAGTAGCAAACAATAAATGTAGCTCAGATTACAAGCACTTGTAAATTTTGTCACACACAAACTTAATTATAAGCAAGCAAATAATGTTTCATAGAGAATGTAATCCATGGATATATTAGTGTAAAAACAAATAATTATCTGAGCTTTGATACATGAATGGTAGAAATTAATTTTATAATTGGTTGCCCAGTAGGGCAAGTGAAATGTGGCAGAAGAAAATAGTTATGGCTCAAAACTCCTTTTTGGCAGTCTTTTATATTTAATTAGACATGCAAGTTTTTAAAACAATTACAAAAAATAGTTAATCTCTTAACCGCGTTTTTCGCTACAGATCCCTAATATACAACCTTTCAAAAATAAAATGAAACTGACTAATTGCACAGCCTGGAATTACCTCTAGAGGTGGAATGTCTAAGAACTAAACACATTGAGTAAAAAGCTTTGTTAAAATTAAAGTTTTAAAACACTGTGTAATTTACTGATATGGGCATTATGCTCTGTATCCTGGCTACAACAGCAATACAATGCAGTGTTGGCAGTCGAATTCAAGGTAGGAAATACACGGGGCTGAGGGCGACTTTGCCCCCTAATTCTCAAAATAGCCCTCTGAAATCAGTAGGTAGCCCCTAAAATTACCATCTATGTACACTGGTACAGTGATATTTTGTGATATCCATCAGATTGAAAAAGTAGCCCCCTAAAATAAAAAATTAATTTTTTCCTTGCAGTCGATGACGGATGATCAAATACCAACTATGAATACTCTAGATCTGCATTGCGTACAGACACAGCACACAACAGTATGATATTACAGTACGAGTGCCTTTTAATACGTGATAACAAAATCACACACAAATGGATATTGCACAGTCACATGAATTTTTCATGCAGAGGAAATGATGAACATTTGAACCTTGAATTTGTAAGTTTGAATAATTTTGTTTAAATGGTGGATATACTGTGCACACATTTGTTTAACTTGATCCTGGTTAATTATTTGGAATGTACAGTTCCTACACCACATCACAATTATGCAAAAATATCTGATTCACAAAATTTACAGATCAAAACTATACTTGGAAATACTTTTCCCATAAATCAATAAAATAACCATTGATTTAGACTACACGTATATATAACTAGATGGATCTTCGACTGCGCGCAGTCGAAAATGATGCCTCCGCCATTACGCAATTTATTTTTGTCAAGCCCAAATCAACATGTACACAGAATTAATTCTGTCAACTCAATTTTGATGGTACTCTGTCTTTTAGATCTTGACGTATCACAATTATGAGCTATAAGTGACCTTGACCTTTGCCCTCATGACCCCAAAATCTAATGACTAGTGTTCCATATACATTCAGGTATCAAGTTGGATTGAAATCTGATATTCAGTTCTTGAGATTTCCAATCTCAAGCTACTTTTACATATGAGCCCTGTGACCTTTGACCTCATGACCCCCAAAATCTAATCAGTTCATTGGCTCTCCAAGGAACATACATGTACCAAGTTTGGTCAGAATCTGTCAATCCCTTCTTGAGATAACGCGATCACAAGCTATTTTTGCATATATAATGAGCTCTGTGACCTTTGACCTCATGACCCCAAAATCTAATCAGATCATCTGCCCCCCAAGATACATACATGTACCAAGTTTGGTCAGAATCTGTCGATCCCTTCTTGAGATAACGCGATCACGAGCTATTTTTGCATATATAATGAGCTCTGTGACCTTTGACCTCATGACCCCAAAATCTAATCAGATCATCGGCCCCCCAAGATACATACATGTACCAAGTTTGGTCAGAATCTGTCAATCCCTTCTTAAGATAACGCGATCACGAGCTATTTTTGCATATATAATGAGCTCTGTGACCTTTGACCTTTGACCTCATGACCCCAAAATCTAATCAGATCATTGACCCCCCAAGATACATACATGTAACAAGTTTGGTCAGAATCTATCAATCCGCTCTTGAGATAACGCGATCACGAGCTATTTTTGCATATATAATGAGCTCTGTGACCTTTGACCTTTGACCTCATGACCCCAAAATCTAATCAGATCATTGGCCTCCCAAGATACATACATGACCCAAGTTTGGTGAAAATCCATTAATCGGTTCTTGAGATAACGCGATCACGAGCTATTTTTGCATATATAATGAGCTCTGTGACCTTTGACCTTTGACCTCATGACACCAAAATCTAATCAGATCATTGGCCCCCCAAGATACATACATGTACCAAGTTTGGTGAAAATCCGTTAATCGGTTCTTGAGATAACGCGATCACGAGAACGGGACGTACGTACGGACGTACGTACGTACGTACGGACGGACGGACAACCCGAAAACATAATGCCTCCGGCTACTTCGTTGCGGAGGCATAAAAACACATCAGTTTCTAGGTTACACTTTTTAATCTAAATATTTGAAATGCACACTGCCCTTATATTGATCCTTTTTAAAAATCATCATCCTGTGCTATCCATCAATCACTTAACCCATTGAGAAGTATGGTAGGTGTACTACACATCGGCACTGTTTTTATTATCGGCACCCCGCGTAATATTTGTTTTTGCGCGTGTTGTGAAAAATCGCGCATGTGATGATGCGCGCTACCCTTAGAAACTGCACTGGTCGAAATTTCGAGGAGAAATAATGCGTTTATCGTCCGCTACGAATATTTTTGTGAAATTTGTGAAATAATGCCAACATCGCACAAACATTTTTGAGTTGCGTGCGTTGTCAATGAGAGTTGAGGGGGTGCCGGTATTAAAAACACTTCGAACTTGTGAAGCCAAAAAACCACGCGCGCGTTCGAAGGCGCTATCTCAAAATATAATTAATACATCGCAAATCTGATCATCGCATCAGAATCTGCACTATTTTCTCAATGTGCGAGTACAATTTCAAGAAATGTTTACAATGTTTAAGTCTTAAACTGTCGGAAATGTTTTAGTGTGCCGATGCGGGGGTTACTCAATCATACATGTATGTACTTGAACAAACAGTTTGTGCTCAATGGGTTAAGGAATCGATCATCATTTACATTTTCCACGCTTTTCCTTCGATGGCGAATCTATACTTCCCGGCTTCACCTCCCTTTTGAAGACCCAACGGTCCGTCGACCGTTCGTCCCCTCCGCTAGAGGACACAGAAACGAGACTGAATCCCAACTGCGTGATCTGTCTAAAGAGTTTGACGCGATTCAGCGGCTGCTCGCGGGGGATTATCAGCCCGTTTTCCTCGGGGCCAAAGATGTGATCGAGCTGATTGCGTACGAGGCGCTGATGGTTTCCGAAGCTCTCCATGACGACGGGAATCTTCTGCAGGATGTCCGAGCTGCTGAAGATGATCCAGCGGCCGTTGGCGCATTCAAACTCGACCTCCAGGAACTCATGTTCCTTGATGCGGTTGCGTGCTCGCGCCTCCTCCTCCCGCTTTAATGTAACCTCGTTCTTGAGCTGCGTCACCGCATCGATCAGCTCCTGAATTTGATAATAATCCGCTTCCTGAGCAAGCATGTCAAGCTCTTTAAAATCCTCCGGAAGCATGAGAACAGACCTCCGCAGAAAGTTCAGCACGTGTCGGAACAGCGGGCCATCTCCGTCGATCAGATAATTTCCCTGAGCATCCTGGTTAGAAGGCATCCGATCGCTGAACATGGAACCGAGCATGGAGTCGGGAAAATGGTTGAGAGTTGCGCGAGACGTGGTGTAGATTGTACCTCCGACATTGAGGCTGACAAAGTCAGTCATTGTGAGCACAGCAATTCTTCACACCATCTTCATAATTTAATGTAGTCGACGTAGTCGTAGTGTAGAACAAAGTCAATCTGGGAGTGGCAATGGCAGGGATTCTGGCAAAGGAAAGCAGCTGCAGCCGGCCAAATGCAAAGGCCAAACTCAAAGCCCACAAAAAACAACTTCACAATCAATTTCAAATACCAAGCTCAATTTCATGCAAAGCATATGAAAAGTCTAACGATAACGTCTCAAATATAATTTCGGTCGACATCGGAAAATACCAAATGTTCCCATTAGTTCAAGTTGATACAACTTTTACTTCTGTACCGTAGACGATTTCGAATACGGCTTTTAATATAGATATATCTACCGTAGCTCGACTCCGATCCCTTGATCAGCTGAGCTGAGCAGATCGAGAGGGAAACTGCACTCTTAGCATTGCCAATTTAAAAATTCAAACATAGTGCAGTACAGGTAATTGAACTAAAAGCTGAACTTGAAGCCTAATTCATGGTGATGTGATGGTGGTGGTAAAAGGAGCTTGCGGTGGCAGTCCTGGTTGGGGGGGGGGGGGGGGGGGGGGGGGCGGGGGTGGGGGGTGCCGGGGGTCATGACTAGGGGGCACTAGCACTGGGTACAGTCTATTTTTGGGATCTTCCATATGAATTTTCTTTTAGTATTTTTGTGTAAATTAATATAAAAGTGACTGCTATATGGTAATTATACAAATAAATTTAACTTAAAAAGTCCTCGTCGATGAAATAAATATAAAAAAGTCAATAAAATAAACTCGGAAACACGCTAGTATTCCTTGGTTAAGTCTTTATTCAATTACTTTCGACCGGTTTCTTTCTCTTCAAAAATTATACTATATCAATGCCTGTTCAGCATCTAGATGAGGGTAACGTTCCTGAAAAGGGAACTAAATGGTTTCAAGAGCCACCTTGAACTGCTCCAAAGAGGGCAGTTTGATAATTTTCTGAGAGAAGCTCGGATCAGTCCCAGTGCATGGGGTGTCCATTGAAGAGCCTCGTCTCATATAGCCGGGTTTAGTATTTGAGGCTGCAAATTAATAATAATAAAAAGGCGCCCCCTAAATTCACCACTGCATGAGCAGATGATAACCCTGTTCAGTCACCGGTCTTTCTATATTCTATTTCTTTCTCCATTTCTCCATTTTCTTTTTTTGTCTGCCATGTCATGTATGCAATGAAAATAGTGTTTACATTTCCTAATTGTCTTCCTTTATTATTTTCTAACACTTCACATCTGGCAATTATGTTTAATTCTATCCCTTGGGAGTGTTGCATACTCGATCAATCGCAAAGTACGTTGCGCTTAAAAGTCACAAAATGCGGCCAATGAAATACGCAACTCTGATGGGCTAGCTGTAATGCGCATATTTTCTTACTTGTGATTTATCACAAATTAAAATTGCTAAATTGTATGCAACACCCCCCTGATTTGATGACTTGTGGTAACAAAAAAAGAAGTAAAATGGGGGAAATCGATGAGGCATCTGCCTCAACAAATTGGCACCGCCAAATCTGCGCCACCTTATTTGGCTCTATGCTTCGCTTGTTTATAATAATACGCTTGGGTACACATTTCGCTATCCCAGTGGAATTATCCGATGGCCTGTAAGATTCAAGCAATATTGGATCAGCTAATTATGTTTTTATTGCACGCATGCGCAGTGCCATTGTTATTGAGCTACGATGTTTGAATTTTCCGGCCGAAAATTGTGAGTAAATTCCTGCTTTTACTGTGCTTTAAATTTAGTTTGACATGATAATTGAGTTCTTTAATGTTTTAATTTGTACTAAGTAATACTAAATTTTGAAATCAAAATGATTTGAACCGCCTCAGTCTCAGAAAAGGGGAATTTACGTGTCCGGTTCAGAAAAGCCGCTGTCTTTTTTTGCAAGTCCCCGAGATCCAGACAGGGACACAGCCCACTGGCCGCGGCCGCGGCCGCGGCCAGGCGCAGGCCATCCAGCCCGAGACCGCTGGCACCCCAAAACAAACTTAATTAAACAATTTTGAAAATTATGATTAATATTGAATTGATATGATGTCTTTTGGCACTAAGTAATGCAGCATTGCTCGGCGCCGCATTGCTCCGCATTACTTATTTTCTAGTGGCCCTTTTTATTAATGTTTATTGACTTTAAATTAAATGAGTTTAAAATTAATGTCACCAATTTTTGAATTTTTTTATTTTGGTGGCCCCTCAATTCTCAAATGGCAAAACATAATTGCAAATATATACAAGTCATCACTTAGTTTCATTTAATGATTTCAATTAAATTGTAATAAATTTGTGTCCGTCACATTTATGTACGTATGTGTATACTATTGTAATACTATAGTATTACTACTAAAGACTATTTGCACAGTATTATTACATGATTGTAATGATGTATGGTAGGTGTATGCCATCGGGTCCTATTACCGGATACCATTTCTTTACGCCATGAAAACGATCAACATGAAGAACAGAGATATGAATAAAACACAAATAAGTGATCTATATATTCTCAAGATAAAGAATTGATAACTTATTTCGTAGAAAAAAGCGGCAAACTTACGCAAATTGAACTTTTATGGCACCCTTTCAAGAAAGCAGATTTTTTTGTAGCGCACAAACCGGGTTGTATTAACCGGACGCACCAAACGTGAATGTTTTGCATGGGAATGTCATTGACATGCGCGCTGCCACTGGTGCGCGGCAAAACGCGCGTATAATGCCTCAGGGCGCTTATTTTCTTCGGGAAATGGTGGAAAATGTTTGCTAAACATCCATTTATTATCCTCCGTTAATGCCGACTCTCAAATTCAACTTTCAAAATTCGAACGTTTTTCCTATTGGAATTTGCATGTACGGTAATACAACCCGTTCGGTATTGCAACCCCTTGCTATACTATGCGGCTAGCTACCCGTGACGCGCGTGTGGAGTTGGCGTTGCATAAATCATGATTGAACAAAAGTTGGCCAAATTGGGGCCACCATAAATAATTAAAATGTATCTTATTTGATAATTTGTAATTGTTTATCATTATCAGTAATCAGTATTGAGGCACACACTCGCAAATGCAGATCGTCTTACATTGTGGGGGTTGGCCTCATTTATAAAGACATGTCTGCATAGCCAAGAAACAAGAAAAAATACAAAATCAGCTCCCATCCATTGCTGCTCGCAGTGGCAAGGTCGCGATGGTCCTATACTTTAACACACATATTTGTATATAACACATTTTTTTTCTGTGAGAAGACAGGCAACACACAAAAGAAGACGGTGAACTAGGGGTAATTTAAGATAACAAGGAATCTATTTTTAGCTATCTCAAGTCCCGTAACTTTAACCCTAATCCCGTAGGCGTAGGGCATAACAGAAAAAAAGAGGACGATCCTCATTTGCTGATGCAATTTGCCCTCGTTTACAAGGATCCTTGTTTTTTATGACGATCCCCGTTTGCGAGCATGCTCTGCCTCTACTGATTATCACTGTTTATGACTATGTTTCAAGAGTCTCGATGCAGTTTTGTACGCCATATTTCAATTTGCTTCATCCTTAACAAAATGGTTTGTAAATTACTAACTCAACTGAACTGTTTTCTTATTTTATAAGTTAATTCCTCAAACTCAAAGTCAAGGGTCTATTGTATTATTTTTAGTGAAAATCTTTTTGTTTTTTAATTGAAACAACTAGAACTGTCTGGAACCATGGCGCAGAGGAAATTTAACTTGGATAATTTTGGGGACATTGGTGCTGATTCTAACACGAACACAACCGGTACACTAAGCGGCATTGAACCTTTGGGAAGTAGTGCAGAAACCACACCCAGCGCTAGCCCCAATCCAAAGGCAGCATCATCATATCATCTTAAGTCGAGAGGCAGTGTGGTATCTTCTCATCATACCTCCGCCATGTCTCGCAACCTGGAGGGAATGAATGCTTATTCCAGCACGGAACCTAATGTCGGTGCACTGTTTTCGCCCATAGGAGATGCTTCAAGTGCATTTCCCGGTTCCTTCCAGCACAGAAGGGAAGGGTTATCATCACTAGATCATGCCCATGGACTGGGAAGAGAACCACTGGACCGTGGACTTCAAACAGAACCGATGGACCGTGGACTTCGAAGAGTTCCCACTACAGCTTCTGAGCCGAGCAGCCTTAGGAAGGAGCGGGGCGTGAGCTTTGAGCAGCGTAGGGGCGGTTTCAGCGAGACAAAGCACAGCGCTCACAAGATCCACGACCGTGACTCCCTTCAGAGAAGCAGGCAACAATATGTAACCGCTTCTGAGATTGTGGTGAATCGAGAGCTCTTTGTAAAGAAGGATTCCCACATCAGCTCGTCTTCAGGTCTGCATTTGCACTCGCAGACAAAGGCGGGTATTGCCGCATCGAAGATTCCAGTTGCATCAGATGCTGGGATGCATTCTCTGAGAGGCGTTAGTTCATCAAGATCTGGTGTGAACGATATCGACACTAATAGTCAACAAATAGATTCCCATGATTCTGTGAAATTTAGCCTGGAATCAGCCGGTGCAGATTATAACGCGAGCAGTCACAGCCACAGCCAGGCCAAGGGGTCAGCGTACAGCTACAACGCTCAGAGTGATCGGATGGACATTGAAAAACAGTCATCAGAGGATGACCATTCAGCTGATAGCCCACCTCCACACCATCATGTCCCTGAGAGCCTGACGTCTTCTGTCCACGAAGCACGTTGGTCGCCATCTGCTGATCAACGGCCACTGTCATCCAGTCCACACAACAGAAAACGGGTGACGAGCTATCAGGTAATGGGGACATTACACTTTTTAAAAGAGATAAATTAACTCTAGAGGCTGTAAGTTTGATAGAACTTCCAGTCTCAGGATTGTGATAAAAAATTCTGATTTTGATACCAACATTATAAAGGCTCCAAATTTGTTCATATTTTTCAGTGTTGTATATATAGTGACTGAAGTTATTATTTTGGACAAACACATTCTCTGCAAACCTTTTAAAACCAAAAACAAATGTCTTGTTTTTAATCTAAATATTGTTTTTCTGCTGCCATGATAATCAATAGAATGCAGAAGTAAGTTAAAATGTATGTCTAATTTTGTATTTGTTCCTTGTTATTTTTAGCCATCCCACTTCCCTCCAGAGTTTGCTGAGATTGAGCACCTGAGGCAGAATCTAAGCAACATGATATCTTCCCCAGGTAAGGGAGCCAGAACCATGAAGTCAGATTACATTCAGGGCTGTACAAAATGTTAATTGTTTTCTGACCGGCTTAGTTGAGCAAATATAAAAAAGAAAAAAAAAAGAAAAAAAAAGAGGCATGCATCACTTGCTAGAACAAGAAAAAGACTAAAAAAGAATATTCAATGGTCACTGTCATTCAGAACACTCAAGAGAAATCTGACATGACCTTTAATTAGTAAAAAGTTTTTGTCAATTATAAGCAATTGGCAAAATTGCGATGAATTGCAAAGTAAGATCTTGGTTAGTATTTTAGGGAAAATAGGAAAAGTAGATGCCCAAATTGGTCAAGCATAGTATATTTGTTAATTTAGGTTATATATGGGTAAGTGGAATTTTTCTTCAGCCAGCTTTATTACATGGTTACTTGCCAGAATTGGCTGGTGTTTGAAAAATGTATTGATTTATTTATGGCTCAGATTCTTTCAATAGTAAATATTTTATGTTTGTATTATCTTAATGCACACATTTTTTTCTTTCTTGTGGTGACACCAGGCCTGCTGGCACCAATGCTAATTTAGATTTATTTTTTGTTCTCTCAACAGAACAAGAGAGTGTGTTGCGCAATGAATCTCTGTCGGAGCTTCTACTGCATGGATCCAGCGATGGGAAGTATCTCCAGAGGCAGTCAACTGATAGTGCAAAGACCGACTCTCTTCTTGGGTAACTAAGATTTGTTTTAATTGACAAATTGTTTATTTCATTCACCATTAATTAATTATTGGTAAATTTATTACCGGTACCTTTATTTACATTCACAATGATAAATGCAATAAAATAAATTCTTCATTGCATAATGAATTATAATTATCATTATCATTAATTATTATTAGTAGTAGTATTTGTATTATTTATTTGTTTCATTATTATTATTATTGTTTTTGATGTTATCTTATTCTTCTTGTTAAAAATCCATATTTCCTTATTGTTATTGTCATCACTGTGTCTAGCGCCCAAGCATTTCAAGAAGTATCTCTGTCCTTGGACAGACTGGCCGAGGAGAGTGGACTAGCCTCCCAACAGACCTCCCATCTTGCATCCAGCCAAAAGTCAGAGGTTGGCCAAAGGTCATCTGGGGTTGAGTGGGAACTTCAATAAACAGATACAATAAACTGATTAAATATCATAATGGGTTATTTTTGCAGTGCACAGGCATTCCAAGACATATCTCCGTCCTTGGACAGACTGGCCGAGGACAGTGGACTAGCCTCCCACCAGACCTCCCACCTTGCTTCCAGCCAAAAGTCAGAGGTCAACCAAAGGTCAGGGGTCGGCCAAAGGTCATCAGGGGTCGATTGGGCCCTTCAGTAAACAGATCAAACTGATTCAATATCACCTTTATTATAATGGGTTATTTTTGCAGCGCACAGGCATTCCAAGACATATCTCCATCCCTGGACAGGCTGGCCGAGGACAGTGGACTAGCCTCCCACCAGACCTCCCACCTTGCTTCCAGCCAAAAGCCAGAGGTCAACCAAAGGTCAGGGGTCGGCCAAAGGTCATTTGAGTTCAGTGGGGCAGACAGCAGCATGCAGACTGAGAACAGGATGCTGCGGGACAGCTTGGACAGGGAGAGGTGTCGAAGAAGGGTAAATCAGCAATTTTCACTCTTAAAATGTAGATTTGCAACAAACAATAAACATAATGTGTTGATACATTTAGTAGAATACCGGCCAATGTGTCAAAACCTTTGGCAATCTTACTAATTAACAAGTAAAAGGTGCAAGGTAGAGCTATTTAGTAACTGATCATTAAAATCTCTTCTTCTTTTTTTTTTTTTTTTTTTTTTTTTTGGGGGGGAGGGGGGGGTTTGTTTTTCATTATTTGCATGAAAGTTATAAAGGGAATTATCAGCCTACTTGTAAATTTCTGTACACATTTTATTTGCTCCTCTTTTGTAAACATTGACATTTTAACTTCTTTCCCCACCGTCTCATATCAGCACTGTGAGGAGCAGATAGCCACCCTCCAGGGTAGGATCCTAGAGTCTCAGCAACTGCTGGCCGTCGCGCACGCCACGGAGAAGAAGAAAGACAACATGATCGCCCAGCTTGATAAGGTAAATATAATGCCTGGGACAAATATCCGAATATCTGAATGATTGGAATAGCTGAACAGAAGAAGAAGAAGAAGAAAGACAACATGATCTCTCAGCTTGTAAAGGTAAATATTATACTGGGGACAAATATCCAAATATCTGAATGATTGGAATAGCTGAACAGAAGAAGAAGAAGAAAGACAACATGATCTCTCAGCTTGTAAAGGTAAATATTATACTGGGGACAAATATCCAAATATCTGAATGATTGGAATAGCTGAACAGAAGAAGAAGAAGAAAGACAACATGATCTCTCAGCTTGTAAAGGTAAATATTATACTGGGGACAAATATCCAAATATCTGAATGATTGGAATAGCTGAACAGAAGAAGAAGAAGAAAGACAACATGATCTCTCAGCTTGTAAAGGTAAATATTATACTGGGGACAAATATCCAAATATCTGAATGATTGGAATAGCTGAACAGAAGAAGAAGAAGAAGAAAGACAACATGATCTCTCAGCTTGTAAAGGTAAATATTATACTGGGGACAAATATCCAAATATCTGAATGATTGGAATAGCTGAACAGAAGAAGAAGAAGAAAGACAACATGATCTCTCAGCTTGTAAAGGTAAATATTATACTGGGGACAAATATCCAAATATCTGAATGATTGGAATAGCTGAACAGAAGAAGAAGAAGAAAGACAACATGATCTCTCAGCTTGTAAAGGTAAATATTATACTGGGGACAAATATCCAAATATCTGAATGATTGGAATAGCTGAACAGAAGAAGAAGAAGAAAGACAACATGATCTCTCAGCTTGTAAAGGTAAATATTATACTGGGGACAAATATCCAAAAATCTGAATGATTGGAATAGCTGAACAGAAGAAGAAGAAGAAAGACAACATGATCTCTCAGCTTGTAAAGGTAAATATTATACTGGGGACAAATATCCAAATATCTGAATGATTGGAATAGCTGAACAGAAGAAGAAGAAGAAAGACAACATGATCTCTCAGCTTGTAAAGGTAAATATTATACTGGGGACAAATATCCAAATATCTGAATGATTGGAATAGCTGAACAGAAGAAGAAGAAGAAAGACAACATGATCTCTCAGCTTGTAAAGGTAAATATTATACTGGGGACAAATATCCAAATATCTGAATGATTGGAATAGCTGAACAGAAGAAGAAGAAGAAGAAAGACAACATGATCTCTCAGCTTGTAAAGGTAAATATTATACTGGGGACAAATATCCAAATATCTGAATGATTGGAATGGCTGAACAGAAGAAGAAGAAGAAGAAAGACAACATGATCTCTCAGCTTGTAAAGGTAAATATTATACTGGGGACAAATATCCAAATATCTGAATTATTGGAATAGCTGAACAGAAGAAAAAGAAGAAGAAAGACAACATGATCTCTCAGCTTGTAAAGGTAAATATTATACTGGGGACAAATATCCAAATATCTGAATGATTGGAATAGCTGAACAGAAGAAGAAGAAGAAAGACAACATGATCTCTCAGCTTGTAAAGGTAAATATTATACTGGGGACAAATATCCAAATATCTGAATGATTGGAATAGCTGAACAGAAGAAAAAGAAGAAGAAAGACAACATGATCTCTCAACTTGATAAGGTAAATATTATGCCAGGGACAAGTATCCGAATATCAGAAATATATTTGAATAGCTGAACAGCTGTGGGTATTCGAATATTACTTTTTTTACCAAACGGATGAAGATTCGGATATACGGTTTATCCGAATACCTTTCCGGTCGAATACTCGCGATAGCAAAAAGGGTATTTGTCCCAGGCCTAGTAAATATGGTTCAATAAGTATTATGCAGAAAATGTTAGAAAGAAAGAAAGAAAGAATAAATGATTTCAACCACCACATAAAAATAGTGTATTTTATTCTCTGTACCAAATTTAAGGAGCAACCATATAGTTTAGTTAAGTATAATGTATACATTCCATTTCATTGGTAAGCCTGCTTCTAC
This sequence comes from Echinarachnius parma, assembly GCA_037951105.1. NCBI lineage: Eukaryota > Metazoa > Echinodermata > Echinoidea > Clypeasteroida > Echinarachniidae > Echinarachnius > Echinarachnius parma. The sequence goes on along the minus strand of JBAMJV010008022.1, from coordinate 34,609 downwards.
ACCAGTTTTATCTCAATTTCCAAATGTTCTCTTTCTCATAACTGAAATTAGACTCTAACATTTAGGCTTTACTATCCCCCTTCATGCATGCAGACAATGGCCAAGGTTTCAGCCAGCCTCAAGCAACGAGAGACGGAGAAAGTGGCTATGCTCGATCAACTCAAATCAGCCAATGATGCCCTCGAACATGAGAATGAGAAACAAAAACAGGTAATTTGAAATTAAAGGGATCTAGTGACATTGTCCAAATCCACAAAATCCAATTGGAATTCTAGCAGTTCCCTCATACCCTGTTGTGTTCGTATTAACAATAGAAGCAAGGGACGGAGAAAGTGGCTATGCTGGATCAACTCAAATCGGCCAATGATGCCCTCCAACATGAGAATGAGAAACAAAAACCGTTTTTTTTTTTTTAAAGTCAATGTCGTCATCAAGTCATCTTTGTTTTTCATTATCACAAAGATTATTATGCAAATTATGCATAGAGTATCCCAATGTTTGTAGAAATAATTGATAGTGGCGATGATGAGAAAGTGGCTATGCTGGATCAACTCAAACCAGCCAATGATGCCCTCCTGCAGGAGAATGAGAAACAAAAACAGGTAAATTTTGAAATTAATGCCGTCATCCAGTCATCTTTCTATTTATTATTACAAAGATTATTATGCAAATTATGCATCTATGTTTATGCATCAATTATGTATCTAATATTGGGATTTGTGTGTTTGTGTTTGTTCGTGAACAGTCTCCTGCGCACAATACTTGGTACTTCATAGTTTAATCCTCCTGAATACTCCATAGGAGTTTTAACCAAGAGTGTGGTTAGCCCCTAAGGACAAATTATTAATTTCTTTATGTATGTGGGACAAGATAAGTAGGGCAGTTGTGAAAACGTGATATATGTGTTAATAAATGCTTCGCCATTTTTCTTATTTTGTCCTTTTATCAGATGATTTCTGATCAGATGAGGGAACTGGCTGAATTGAGACAACAATGTGAAGCAGCACAGAGTTCCGAACAGACTTTTAGAGATCAGGTAAGAATAATAATAATAATAATACAGGTTACTTATATAGCGCTATTCACAACATATCATAGCGCTTACAAATTTAACAATTTTATATATATACAAACAAATTTTAAATTGAATGCGTTGACTAAATGGTAACCAGTGTAATTCTTTTAACAAAGGTGATGTATGTGCCCCTCGACCAACAGCATAAATTAATCGAGCGGCTCGATTAACAACACTATCAATTCTCTTCTTGTCTTTTGAGGACAGAAGCGTGAACAGACTGTTACAGTAATCAATCCTAGACAAAATTAGGGCTCTGACAACATGATGGCAGGTGGCTATATTCAAAAATCTTCTAATTCGCCATAAATAACGTAAATGAAAATTACATGTCTTAATCACATTGCTAACGTGTAACGTAAGCTTAAAATTGGAATCTAAGCATATACCCAAGTTCATAACCTGAGAGGAAAGTTTAATTGTATGACCAGAAACATTCAATTCAATGTGAAGAAAATCATTCACTTGGCAATTTACTGAATGCATCAGCATGAATTCTGTTTTAGAACTATTTACCTTTAAGAAATTTAATGACATCCACTTCTCAATCTCGATTACACACTCTGATATGGAGTGTAGTGTCTCTTGAAAATCTTCTGGTGATCGAGGGTCGAATGGAGCATAAATTTGAATGTCATCAGCATAAATGATATATTGAAGGGTGTTTTTTCGAAATATTTTCGATATTGGGGTAATGTATATGCTAAACAGGATGGGTCCGAGTACAGATCCCTGGGTCTGAGGATCTGACAATACCCCAGAGATGCTTACACGCGACGTCCAACCATGCAAATATGAAGTAAACCATTCTAGAGCTGAACCTGTCACAGAGAAGTGAAATTTGAGTCGCTGTAGTAGAATGTTATGGTCGACAGTGTCAAAAGCTGCACTTAAGTCCAATAGCACTAGAAGTACTGCCTTGCAAATTGCAATCATGAAAGAAAGCCAGAGTGTCGTTTTGCAGTTTCAGTAGTGCAGTTTCTGTGCTATGACATGATCGATAGGCTGATTGCATGGGGTCGTACAGATTTCGATCAATTAAGTATGCAACAAATTGGGAAGCAACCGCTTTCTCAATAACCTTAGCTATAAATGCGATGTTGCTGACTGGACGATAATTGGATGTATCATCCTTGTTGAGAGACGGTTTCTTGAGGATCGGTGTGATGATGGCATGGTGAGCAGCCGACGGAAACTCGCCAGATTGAAGAGAATTATTCACAAGTTTCGTGAGAGCAGGAACATGGCAGTCTAAATTGTTCTTAACAAGCCAGGTTGGTTGAAGATCTAGTGAACATGAAGTGCTTGATGTTGTTGTTGTTGTTGTTCTTTTAACTTTATTGGCGTTCTTCATTCATTTTGAATATTTACGCCAATCTTTTTTTATTTTCTTCTTTCTTTTGTCTTATTTATTTCAACTTTCATTTTTTTCCTCATATAAACAAGACCAAAATTAAATTATATTGAGAATATATAAATGTGGGGAATCAATCTCTTTTCCTTGTCCGCTGTCTAGGTATCATCTGGCCAATCTTCATCATGATAGCCTTGAGAGTTGCCTCTGATATCACGTCGAACGTCGAGAATGTCATCTCAGCATTATCGTTGACACTTTCATTGGCGGTGTTGGGTGGTATTCTGGATGCGAGTTCATTTCTGAAATGGAGGATTTTTGTAGCAAAGAAGTCTGCGAATCGTTTGCCCAAGATAGCTGGAGAATCGTGGGCAGGAAGAGGTCTTGAATCTTTATTCAAGAGATTGTTTACTGTTTGAAAAATTGTTTTGCTATCAGCATCATCCAGTTTTTCATGGAGGTATGCCTCTTTTGCAAGAGCAATTTGATCATTCACAAGTTTATTGGCTGCTTCAAATGCAGTGCGGTTGATATCAGAAGGATGTTTACGCCACTTCTCTCAGCTTTCCTTCTAGACCTCCGAGCAGAGAGGATATCGTCGTTGAACCAGGGTCTACGTAGTCGCGTGGATTGTTGGAATGTCCTTCTTGGGGCATAGGTATCAAGGCAGTCAGTGACAGTGGTGTTGTATGCATTAAGCATGTCGTTAACATTACCATTGTCAGTTATATTTACAAGCCTGTTTGAGAGTTCTTTGGAGTATCCGTCTTCGTCCATTGCTCTAAATTTCCTCACACTGTGTACTGCTCGCTTATTAGCGGGAACTTGTGATGGAACAGTTAAACCAAACTGGATGCAATGATGATCAGAGAGTAAGTTCTGGTGTATGATGAGATCCCGTATCTGATAATCATTGGAATTGTCAATATCGTCGCTCTCACGTAGCGAGTGAGAAGGATGCAGTGTATTCGTGGTCATAACAAGATCCAGTGTATGTCCCTTCACGTGAGTTGGACCTTGGACATGCTGGGAGAGGTTCCCTGTTTCGATGATAGAAAGGAAACGTGCAACATCAGTTTTTGCTGGTGAGTCGACATGCATGTTAAAGTCACCAAGAAGAACGACGGGTAACAGTGCTATCTCGTTCACTAGCATTTCAAATTCAGTCAAAAATTCACTTATCCGGTATCGGTTAACTGAAGAAGGTGGCGGTCTGTACACTACAAGGAACTTAATGGCTTTTGTAAAGTTGACTACATATGCTAGTTCAAATGTGTTGAATACCAGCGAGTCAATTTTCTTCACTGTCAAATTGAGATCCGATTTAAACACTACACCGATACCTCCGTGGCCACTGTTGTGTCTCGGAATGCTGAGGAATGTGTAGTCGGGAGGAGTACACTCTTTGATGACCACAGGGTCATCAGTATGGAGCCATGTTTCAGTTAGAAAAATAATGTCTAATTTCTGCTCACAGATATAATCACTGAGCAAGAATGATTTGTTCCTGACTGAATGTGCGTCCACAATCCCACCTTGATGTTGGTTGGTTTAGAAGGATCGTGTCTCGGGATGTCACAAAGATTTTCATGAACGATTCTGCCTGAGACTGGCTTTGTCTGCCGAGGTTGTATGATGACGGGTATATCTCTGATCGTCTTGGTAGGTTGATGAGGAAAATATGAGGGTGGTCTTCGGCCGCGATGAGTTCGCTGATGCCGTCCAATACCCAGCTCACTAATCCTACTCCATACATCTTGATAAAGTAGTCGTCGACCGTGGTCATTGATATGATGTAGAGTTGATGCACCATAGTTCATATGTGCGTGCTGGTTAGCAGTTAATGAGAAGTTTACATGAAGTTGGTTCGGGTGATCTCCATCCCCAAGGTGACTACTGGATGAAGATGGGCCAGGGTTCAGCTGGACGTCACCTGATAATAAAATCGCAAGCTGAAAACAGGCAGATGAGTTACTGTAATATGCAAAATGAGACTTAAAAAAAAAAGATTGCGGAGACGCGAAGTCACACGAATTACAGGGCAAAAGTCAAAAAGAAAGCAAGTGTACGCTGAACGTAGGAAAAGTGCTAATGAAAAAAGACAGTTGAATAAGCAAATCCGTGAATTGCAGCAAGAATTGTGCGCCATCAAAGGGGACGGCAAGCTCAGCCTAAAAAAGGGCGCACACTACAATAATAAGATAAGCGTCGGTCAAGATTTGCAGAAGTATGGCGTTAGTACCGTGAACTGTGAGCATGTTGTTCGTGATGTTCTAGAGGGGTTGACTGATATTCAAGTCGGCGACCTGCCTAAAAAAACATTGGCAGCAGACATATTGCTCGAAAGCAGGAAAATGTCACAAATCCAGATAGCACACTCCTTAACCGAGTCAGATTTAACCCTGTCTAGTGATGGTACTTCCAAATGTTGGCCATCACTACACTGCGTACGTCATATATTCATGCTCGGTATGAAGGAGTGTGTACGGGGAACTGCCGACACTACTCTGAACACATTGATAGACGTTTTAGGAGAATTATGTAGTAAGGATAGTGAAAACAAGTCCGTGAACGATTTACTGGCCAAAATTAAAAATACAATGAGTGATAGGCACATCGTCCTAAAGAAATTTAACAAAATATTAAGAGAATACAGACAAGACATCCTCCCATCCATAATAGAGGATTGGGATAAAATGTCTTGTGAGGAGAGAGTCAATTTCAGTAGTATGAATAATTTTGTTTGTGGCTTGCATTTTGTTGTTGGATTGGCCAACTATGCCAGCAGTACTCTGACTGCATGGGAATCTATGATTTTCGGGGATCGCAAAGTTGGAGCGGGGACTTTAACTGGTGCAAATAATAAAGGGGGCGAGAGTGGAACAGTTCGGCTTGTTCGCACGATATGCAAATCTATCCAAGATCGTGCATGCGAGAAATCGGGGACACCAATTGAATTTCGTACATATTTACGTTCTAAAGGTGTGATGTCTGTTCCCCTTGCCCCCTTTAGGGGAAACAGGTTTAACATCATCTTTCACAACAGTGCCGGAGTAGCTCATCTTGAGCAGCACTTAAAAGAAACAAAAGATTCAAATTTGTTGATGAAAGCAGTACATGCTGATTTGGGGGTCAACCAATACATAGCTGGTGTCAGAGCATTGGGTCTCATTGACAAGATAGTAACGGGGCCCCTCTGGCGGGTGATCAATGAGAATATGATATTAATCTCAGTTTGCAAGGTTTCTTATACTAGTACATCAAAGAGATAATAACTAGTAGGGTTACAATTAAAGCGAAAATCTCTTTATGCAACATCCACCATGCCCCATATTCATGAAACTGCGCTAGCTTATTTTTCTTTCTAAGTCCACCATCATCATTACCTTGTCTGTGACAGCCTTCTCTTTCTCCTCCCTCCGGAGGGCTATCACCCTATCATCTAAAAGAGATTTAAATGGAACTATGCTGATGTATTTTTTAAGCCAAATGACAGTACTGGAAAATTCCATTTTTAGATGATTTTGTTCATGGTAACATTATCATATAAACTTTTCTTGGTGCGTTTTGATCCTAGCTGAATCAGCACCAAGAAGAGACCACCAGGAGGTGGGAGGATGCGCAGCAGTTGGCACAGCTGACCAACAAGCAGATGGAATCACTGGGGGAGGATTGCATGAAGGCAGAACGGCAGCTTAAACACGTGCAGGACATCTTGGCCAAGGTTAGTGAGCGTACTACTATTATTTTTTGTTTAATTTGTGCTTATTTAATTACTTCATGCTTGCCATTGTGATAAAGTTTTAATGTTCTTCAATTTAGAAGTGAAGGGCATAGTTACAAAGTTATATAAAGTGTAATATATGGCTAAACCTTTATTTAATTATTTAGTACTTATGGCAATTTTGTTAGAAATGAAGTGATGCATCGTTGGATGTCTGTATTCTGAATTTGGTAAATGTTGCTTTCTTGCTATTTTTCACGAAACCCCTAATTAACAAGTTCTGTAGAATTGAGTTACAGTAAAGACAAAGCTTAAATGGATTATTCCTTCATCATATGCCATTTTGATGGTTACCGAAAAGTGCAGGGTTTTGCTATATCCAGTCACAATTATTTGCTTAATTTCAAAGGAGAGGGAGGAGTGGAGGAAGAAGGAGGTGGAGCTGGAGGCGCAGGCTTCTCATGCCGAGACGCAGCAGATCGCATCCCAGGACGAGATGGAGTTACGACTGGATGAGGGGAGGAGGATGCTGAAAGAGACTAGGGAGGAATTGCAGAGAGCTAGGAAAGAAGCAGATCAGTTGGGGGAGGATAAAGAGAAGGCTGTCACAGACAAGGTAATGATGATGGTGGTGGTCGTGATGATGAAGATGATGATGATGATGATGATGATGATGATGAGGATGATGATGATGATGTTGATGATGATGATGATGATGGTGATGATAGATGATGATGGTGATGATAATGTTACTAATAATCAGTGTAAAACCTATTTTCACATGTGTACAAGTAAGCCTGGGGCCCGGCCCGGATTGCCGGGCCAAACCCGCCGGGTTTGGCTTCCCGGCCGGGCCGGGCCGGGTTCCGGGTTGGAGAGACGATTGCCAAAACCCGGGGAAAAAAACCCGGTAAAAAACATGTGTTTTGGAAAAGTTATATTCCCGTTTGAATGACACACTTATTCCAGTTTCTTTCGCAGTTTTTGTAAGTGGAAAACGGGACCAAAACAACGTCAAAACATTTCCGATATCTGCTAAATAAGTTGATTTTTAAATCGGGATTTGTCGACAATTCGATGAAGTTCCGTTTCAGATATTTGGGGGCTTTTTGGGGTATCATTTTCTCTTGGGCATATCAAAGTTTTTTCAGCATACCATATCGTAACTTTGTTTGCTAATTTTGAGAAGATAACGATGTTCCAGATAAGTTTGACATCGTTTTATCAGCAATCATTTTGATATTGCCTGCTCTTATTTTGCGATGATGAAAACGAAGTTTCAAGATTTATTTTGCGTCATATTCTTGAAGCGCATTATCGTAACTTTGTTCGCTAATTTCAAGAAGATGATAACGATATTCCAGATTAGTTTGACATCGCTTTATCGGCAATCATTTTGATATTGCCTGCTCTTATTTTGCGATGATGAAAACGAAGTTTCAGATTTATTTTGCGTCATATTCTCGAAGCGCATTATCGTAACCTTGTTCGCTAATTTCAAGAAGATGATAACGATATTCCAGATTAGTTTGACATCGCTTTATCGGCAATCATTTTGATATTGCCTACTCTTGTTTTGCGATGATGAAAACGAAGTTTCAGATTTATTTTGCGTCATATTCTCGAAGCGCATTATCGTAACTTTGTTCGCTAATTTCACGAAGATGATAACGATTTTGTAGATTAGTTTGACATCGGTGTATCGGCAATCATTTTGATATTGCCTGCTCTTATTTTGCGATGATGAAAACGAAGTTTCAGATTTATTTTGCGTCATATTCTCGAAGCGCATTATCGTAACTTTGTTCGCTAATTTCAAGAAGATGATAACGATATTCCAGATTAGTTTGACATCGCTTTATCGGCAATCATTTTGATATTGCCTACTCTTGTTTTGCGATGATGAAAACGAAGTTTCAGATTTATTTTGCGTCATATTCTCGAAGCGCATTATCGTAACTTTGTTCGCTAATTTCACGAAGATGATAACGATTTTCTAGATTAGTTTGACATCGGTGTATCGGCAATCATTTTGATATTGCCTGCTCTTATTTTGCGATGATGAAAACGAAGTTTCAGATTTATTTTGCGTCATATTCTCGAAGCGCATTATCGTAACTTTGTTCGCTAATTTCAAGAAGATGATAACGATATTCCAGATTAGTTTGACATCGCTTTATCGGCAATCATTTTGATATTGCCTACTCTTGTTTTGCGATGATGAAAACGAAGTTTCAGATTTATTTTGCGTCATATTCTCGAAGCGCATTATCGTAACTTTGTTCGCTAATTTCACGAAGATGATAACGATTTTCTAGATTAGTTTGACATCGCTGTATCGGCAATCATTTTGATATTGCCTGCTCTTATTTTGCAATGATGAAATCAATGTTTCAGATTTATTTTGCATCATAATCTCGAAGCGCATCATCGTAACTTTGTTCACTAATTACAAGAAGATGATAACGATATTCCAGATTAGTTTGACATCGCTTTATCGGCAATCATTTTGATATTGCCTGCTCTTCTTTTTGCGATGATGAAAACGATGTTTCATATTTATTTTGCGTCATATTCTCGAAGCGCATTACCGTAACTTTGTTCGCTAATTTCAAGAAGATGATAACGATATTCCAGATTAGTTTGACATCGATTTATAGGCAATCATTTTGATATTGCCTGCTCTTATTTTGCGATGATGAAAACGATACATGAGTCGACATAAATGCCGTGATTTTACAGTTTACGTTATCAAAATGAAGCGAAAACATTACGAATATTAGTCAATAAAAAATATCATCGTAAGTATGCTTATTTAATAAGTCCGACAGACGATAAATGGGTCCAAATAAATGCCAAAATTATAGCCATTGCGTTCTCAAAATACGCGAAAACGTATTTCTTCGGACCTCAGTAACTTATCACATGAAATTATCATATATTTGATAATGTTGATGTTTCAGATATTTTAAGCACCATTTTCTTGTAGCGACTCATGTCTAAACGTCTGTTTGAATTATTATATTTGATTAACTAATATTCGTAAGGTGTTCGCTTCATGTTTAACCCGTAACGTTCATCACAAATATTAATGTTCAACTCTTTATATAAAGAGGAATTCAAGTCCAAGTCACTTGGGCAAACTAAAAATAGTATACTTTACAAAATATACGGCAATGCTATAGGGCGATTTTTCTTTTAAAAAAGGAATCGTGATTGCATTTTCGTTTCAATATGTCCATGAATCACCTTTCATGCTATATAAAGTTCGAAACACATTACAATCAACTTGATCTTTGAAGCATTATTCAATTATTCTCATAGTCGCAAACATCGCGACTCGCACCTCGTATTAAAACGGGGTACTCGCACATGGCGGCTTAACCGGCTTTCCCTAACGTCCGCATAACTAGTCGGCGGGAAGAAAAAACTAACACGCTTCGAAGCAGATGCCCCGATTCACACATGCACACGCGCACACACAGTAGCCTGAGGAATGCCATCGATTTATTCAATAATAATCATCACTCTACGCACACGACATACATTTAGTTCTTGGCCACAATCGTCTTTACTTTTCTTCCACCAAATCATATCACCAGAATCAGAATCTTTATTCAAAAATTCAACTTGCATATCCATCATCGTTCCATAATAGCATTGATTATAGCAAACATATAATTTGCAAACAAACAAAATAAAGATTAATAAGTATGAAATACAACATTGTACGTGGCATGCATTTTTAATTTTGAATTCAATATGATTCAAACGGACGATAACTCAGTTGAAGGAAGTGCTGTGGTTTTACCGATTTCGTCCTAAAAAATTGAGCGAAAACGTTACGAATATTAGTCAATCAAAAACTCGTCGTAATTCTGAAATTTAATAATTCAAACAGACGATAAATAAGTCGAAATAAGTGCCGTGATTTCAGCGATTGCGTCCTCAAAATGAAGCGAAAACGTTACGAATATAAGTCAATCAAAAACTCGTCGTAATTCTGAAATTTAATAATTCAAACGGACGATAAATAAGTCGAAATAAGTGCCGTGATTTCAACGATTGCGTCCTCAAAATAAAGCGAAAACGTGGCATGCATGATGCATTTTTAATTTTTAATTCAATGATTCAAACGGACGATAACTCAGTCGAAGGAAGTGCTGTGATTTTACTGATTGCATCCTAAACAATTGAGCGAAAACGTTACGAATATTAGTCAATCAAAAACTCGTCGTAATTCTGAAATTTAATAATTCAAACAGACGATAAATAAGTCGAAATAAGTGCCGTGATTTCAACGATTGCGTCCTCAAAATGAAGCGAAAACGTTACGAATATAAGTCAATCAAAAACTCGTCGTAACTCTGAAATTTAATAATTCAAACAGACGAAAAATAAGTCGAAATAAGTGCCGTGATTTCAACGATTGCGTCCTCAACATGAAGCGAAAACGTTACGAATATAAGTCAATCAAAAACTCGTCGTAATTCTGAAATTTAATAATTAAAACAGACAATAAATGAGTCGAAATAAGTGCCGTGATTTCAACGATTGCGTCCTCAAAATGAAGCGAAAACATTACGAATATAAGTCAATCAAAAACTCGTCGTAATTCTGAAATTTAATAATTCAAACAGAAGATAAATAAGTCGAAATAAGTGCCGTGATTTCAACGATTGCGTCCTCAAAATGAAGCGAAAACGTTACGAATATAAGACAATCAAAAACTCGTCGTAATTCTGAAATTTAATAATTCAAACTGACGATATAGGTCGAAATAAGTGCCGTGATTTCAACGATTGCGTCCTCAAAATGAAGCGAAAACGTTACGAATATAAGTCAATCAAAAACTCGTCGTAATTCTGAAATTTAATAATTCAAACAGACGATAAATAAGTCGAAATAAGTGCCGTGATTTCAACGATTGCGTCCTCAAAATGAAGCGAAAACGTGGCATGCATAATGCATTTTTAATTTTTAATTCAATGATTCAAACGGACGATAACTCAGTCGAAGGAAGTGCTGTGATTTTACTGATTGCATCCTAAACAATTGAGCGAAAACGTTACGAATATTAGTCAATCAAAAACTCGTCGTAATTCTGTAATTTAATAATTCAAACGGACGATAAATAAGTCGAAATAAGTGCCGTGATTTTAACGATTGCGTCCTCAAAATGAAGCGAAAACGTTACGAATATAAGTCAATCAAAAACTCTTCGTAATTCTGAAATTTTATAATTCAAACGGACGATAAATAAGTCGAAATAAGTGCCGTGATTTCAACGATTGCGTCCTCAAAAGGAAGCGAAAACGTGGCTGGCATGCATCAAAAACTCGTCGTAATTCTGAAATTTCCGTCATGAGCGCGAGTTGAATTTTTCCCTTTTTTCAAACTAGTAAAAAATAACATCGTAAACATGCAGATTCATCACAAAATAGAAGCGTCAATAGCTTCAAATCAAAGCCATTTCAACGATGCCAATACAGCCTATTGTACTTCAGAGAGATGATGTAAACAGCGTTTATTCTGATGAGTTTTTACCGGGTTCCGGGCCGGTCCGGGACCCGGTAAAAAATCTGAAGCAACTTCCGGGCCGGTCCGGGCCGGGTTTTTTTCTTCCGGGCCCCAGGCTTATGTACAAGCTTTCAAGATATTGAACGGAGATTGGAATAAGTGAGAGTAAGAAAAGATAACAGAAGAGAAAAGTTCATCTAAGGCAAATCCTTTTTTCACATTTCCAAGAAAAATTAACCTTGAATTAAGTCTTTGACTCCTTTCTCCACTTTCAGGATCTGAGTCAGCAAGAAGATTAAAATGAGAGCAATGAAATGTTTTTTAAATTTTCATTATTTTTTTCCGGGAGAAGGAAGTCTTGAGCTGAATCTCCAGGAGGCCCCTGGGAGCCCTTCATCTGCTCGCAGGTGTTGAGGTGGAGATGAGAGTATGAAGTTTCTTTCTTAAATGATTGAAATGGCTCCTATCCCCTTTTCCCCCCAGGAGAAAACTAGTCTTGAGTTGAGTATCCAGGAAGCCCGCTTAGGAGCAAGCATCTGATTCTCAGGAGACGGAGGTCCGTGAAAAGCAGGAGACATAGATGAGGGAGACATGATGGAATACAGAATTTATTATTTAAACTTCAATGAAATATTCCCTTGCTTTTCTCCCTCTTCCAGGAGAAAGCTAGTCTTGAGTTGAGTCTCCAGGAGGCCCGATGGGAGGCAAGATTGCGCTCCCAGGAGGCTGAGCTCCGGGAAAAGCAGGAGACCGATACGAGGGAGACGCGGGAGCAGCTGGAGCAGGAGGCCAGGGAGAACGAGGAGAGGATGAGGGAGGCTCACAGGGAGCAGGTGACGGAGATGAGCTCCAGGCACGAAGACGAGCTGAGGATACAGAAAGGAGCTCATCAGAGGGAGACGTCACAGAGGGAAGGACGCTGGATGGAAATGCAGCGACAATATCAAACCAGGTAGGCTTGTTGACCTGCTGACCACACTGATCAGTAATAGAATCTCATAGCGAAAAACTGATTATATCGTATATCTCTCGATAATGTTTTAAATTTTGTATAGAGGAGTTGTTTTTAAAAGAAATGAATGAAGATAAATAACCTTGGCCAAGGAATCAAACCTGAGACCGGATTATGAGACAGCTGATATTGTGGCTGTATTTCCATGAAACGCTATTTAATGCTCGTGCTAGAAAGAAGCTAATACAGCTGACACAAACCAAAGGATATGAAATGACTTTTGTAAGAAATGTGTAAACTAAGGGATCATGTGCAGTGATGTAGCTATTTGTAAAGATAATTGAAACTTAAAGGAAACTGACCAGAAATAAATTATGAAAGTTGCAGGAAAATTAGCTGGTTTTGAATGTTTCACGTTTGAAATAAAATTGATTAATATCATTTGCAGTCAAACCTGTTATTGACCACCCAAGGAAGAATGGAAAAAAAAAAGGTGACTTTATCAGGGTGGTCTCAATACACAAGTCAAGAAATACAAATAAAGTGGTCACCATTATATAGCTAGAGCTGGCCAATGTCAAAGGGTTGACTGAACGTGTTTATCTTTTTAAAACTTTCTTATAGGTTGGCAGAGTGCCAGCAGGAGATCCTGAAGCTGAGCACCAAACTCGAAAAGGTGCAGCAGCAGAGGTGAGCAGAAGAAGAGCAAACAAATATATATTTTGTATGCCTCCGCAACTAAAGCCCTCCGCACACAGAGCCGACTCGACCCGATCCGACTGGTTTTCAGTCGGTTCAGCTCAGTAAACGTTGCCTCAGGACTCCCGTTTTGCTGGTCAAGAGCCAGTCGGAGATCATTTGAGGCCGATTCAACATGTTGAATCGGCTACGACTGAGCAAAACCGACTCTAGCCTGACTGAAGACCAGTCGGATTTGATCGAGTCAGCTCTGTGTGGCCAGAGGGTTGTCCGTCCGTACATCTGTACGTCTCTTTCTTGCGGACGCGTTATCACAAAAATCGATCGCCGGATTGCCATCAAACTTGGTGCATGTATGTATCTTGAGCCAAAAATTGCTTATATTTGCTTATTATTTGGGTGTCATGGGGTCAAAGGTCACATGGTTCATTATATCTATGCAAAAATAGCTTATGGTCATGTTATCTCAAGAACAGATTGACGGATTACCATCAAACTTGGTACCTGTGTATGTTTTGAGAGGCCAATGAATTGGTTAGATTTTGAGGTTGGGAGGTGAAAAGGTCACATGGCTTATTACGTACATGTATGTTAGAATAGTTCATTATTCCGATATCTCATAAACCTTGCCACTCCTGCAAACATGAGCAGGCAGTTTGGTGTTTAATCCATGTCACCAGTAACCCTACATTGTGTAGTTGGATGTTTTTTTCTTTCCATTTCTTTTGAAGATTCTCCCTCGTCGGAAAGCTCCAGCACTTTCTTCAATCACAGTGCAATGAGGCAGTGATGATGGTCAGTGCGCTGGACACGAACCCTGCCACTCCCGCAAACATAAATAGCAAGACCAGGCAGTCTGGTGTTAAATCTTCTACTCCTGTCACAAGAAATTTTGTAGTTGAAAGTTTTTCTTTTTGTTTCTTTTTCAGATTCTCCCTCGTCGGAAAACTCCAGCACTTTCTTCAATCGCAGTGCAATGAGGCAGTTATGATGGTCAGTGCCCTGGACACAAACCCTGCCACTCCGGCAAACATGAGCAGCAAGACTAGGCCTTCTGGCCCCTCGAATCTCACTAGCACATCATCCAGGCAATCTGGACAAGGGTATGCTACAGACACCAACACCTTGACTCCAAAGCAAGCAACGACAGACACTATGGCACGATCTTTGAGTGTAAACCCTGCGACAAGAGACGCAATGTCCGAATTTAATGGACAGAGTAGGCAGGAAATGCAGAGGCTTCTGCAGGAGGAGGCCCGGAAGGTCATCAGGCAACTCAACGCTTCCAACGACCTCTCCGAACCCGCACCGCACGAGGGCGCGCTCCCGTTCTATCCCCTGGATCCCACCCCTGCTAGCCCAACCCCCACCCCTAATCCTGTCAGTGGAATGCCCCGGGGTGCCGGCTATGGGGACATAGTAGACACGTCCGGCTACTTCAGCCTCCCTACACCGTCCAAAGGTCATACGGGGAGCCTTCAGCAGACCCGAACTCCTCCGCAGAGTCGTACGGATGCACATCATCTTCTGCAGCAGCAGCAGCAGCAGCGAACAATGCTTGAAGGTTATACAGGCAGTCTCCAGCATTCACAAACGCCATCTCAAAGCCAAGATTCGAGGTCTCACCAAGAATACCGGACACCACCCATGGCTTCACACACCCATCCTAACCAAAGGACGGGCACTTCTTACGAATACCCCACCCACGCGCAAGGTCAGGGCATGTCTTACCCTACCCACAAGCACAAGCTTGACAATTTAGGTCAACAGGAAAACAGTGCGCAAATCAGAGGAAGAGTCGAGGATGTCAGCTACAGACATGCGAGCGGCTCTCACATGTCAAACGGTCCTCACACCTCAACGAACACTCACAGTTACTCAAAGGGTGCCTTTCCAGGGTCAAGGCTGACCAATGGTGGTGGTTTGGGTAACCATGGCGATGAGCAATTAAGCGCGGGAAGCACTCGCTTGGTGAATGGTGGTGCAGACCACTCGTACCTGTCTCGGCCTGGTAGGAGCAGTTTTATGGAGCTACCGTCACAGGATGCTACTATCTGCTCGCAGCATGTGGACGACGAGGATGATTTTGGTAAGCCTTGTGCATTTGTGACAGCTTTTATTTTGTTCTTTACCCTTTTTTTTTACACACAACAAATGGTTGTTTGATAATTTGTTAAATGCATGAATCCATGTTATTATTCACTTCTATCAAATTTCCCCACATGATCATTTTTATTGAGGCAAGAACAAAAAGACTTCTCTACTACTGCTAGTTTTTAGAAACAAGATTGTAAAGCCCTTCGCACACAGAGCCGACTCGACCCGATCCGATTTTCAGTTGGTTCAGCTCAGTATGCATTGCCTCAGGACTCCTGTTTTGCCGGTCAAGAGCCAGTCAGAGATCATTCAAGGCCGATTCAACATGTTGAGTCGGCTACAACTGAGCGAAAATGACTCTAGCCTGACTTAAAACCAGTCGGATCGGGTCGAGTCGGCTCTGTGTGTGGAAGCCTTAAGTGATAAATCATTTTGTGATTCATTAGTTGATGTAAGATCTCTGACAAGTTGTCTGTCCCTCTTATCTCCCCCTCCAGGGAAAAAAATACACGGGGGCGGCGGGCGAATTCGCCCCCGAAATGGCCAAAAGAGCCCCCCCCAAAAAAAAAAGTAGCCCCCGAAAAAAATTTTAAAAAAAAATCTTTTTTTGGATTTTGTTTGTTTTTTTGTTTGTTTTTGGGGGGGGGGGGATTTTCTGTTTGGATCGTGATCAAATGCTTATAAGATGATCACTTACAGCATTAGAGCTTAATAGTAGCCCCTGAAATTCAAAAAGAGCCTGGACATTTGTAGCCCCCGAGATGATAAAAGTAGCCCCGGAAAGTTGGAAAAGTAGCCCCCGAAAAGGAGCCCCCGAAATAAAAAATATTAATTTTTTCGCTGTCCCCCTCCCATAGTAGTTACAGTTACAGTGGTTACATGACCTAGCAAACCTACCGAATCTGCTTGCACTAAGAACAAGAATGAAACTGAGATTGAGTGGGGAGTGTTCTGCATTTAATTTGTGATATTTCTCCAATAATCTGTCCCTATCATTTCTCTACACCTCAGCCTATACAGCAACCAGCACGAAACAACTCTCACTTTGTCCCAGATAAAGGAAAGACGATCAAAGTCTCAACATCGCAGCCACATTCTTTACCACAAAAGTTTTAACCAGTCTTCCACATGTGTTGACAATTTTTAAACATTTATATTTTTCCAATAATCTTTCCCTCCCATGGCCCCTCTCCCCCACCCCCCCCCCCCCGCCCCACAGTAGGTTGGATGAGCCAACACGAAGCCACTCTCACCTCGTCCCCAACGAAGGAGACTCCATCGCCAGTCCTCAATGTGCATCCTGGCCAGGGCCTGATGATCCAAGTCCCAACATCGCAGATTTTTCGTCGCACAACACCCATTTATTAGTAGGAATGTCATGCGACTATCTTACACCAACGCTGGCAATGCAAAACAAGCCACAAAATCCCCCAAATATTCGTTGTGAACCTGTCGTGGGTACATTGTGACCAGGGCTCAATGGAATGACGATCAAAGTCTCAAAATTGTTGTCGCACTCTTCACCACAAAAGTAAAACCAGTCTTACACATGTGTTGACATTTATTTGTTTGATATTTTACCAATAATCTGTCCCTCCCATGGCTTTTCTCCCCTCCCCCTGCAGTAGGTTGGATGAGCCAACACGAAGCCACTCTCACTTCGTCCCCAACGAAGGAGACTCCATCACCAGACCTCAATGTGCATTCTGGCCAGGGCCTGATGATCCAAGTCCCAACGTCCCAGCCTTACTCCATACCAGAAGAGTTTAACCTGTCCACTGGTCCACTGGAGATGCTGGATAGGTAATCATAGTAGATTTTGTCCTATTTTAAAATCAATTTAAATGGGAACCAACGCCCCACAACAATCATGTGAAATACAGTGGAAACTGTTTATAATGAGCTCTGTTAGTGTTATAATGAGGTAATTTCACAGGTCCAGGTTTGATGTATTTTATTATTTTTATGTCCTGCTACAATGAGAAATCTTATATAACGAGGTTAATTCAATGGTGTTTCCTAAGTGTTTGTTATAATGAGCTTTCACTGTATAAAAGTGATAACTTTTAGTAATCTACAGTATTCCATCGATAACTGTAGGAAATATGCATAGACCTCCGAAATTGTTTTTGTTCACTTTATGATCATAACTACTACAAACAACAATTCATGGGTCTGCAGAAAAGACTAGTTCCTAGACAAATATACTCTTCATCTGCAGACCCATGAGCACATAATTTAGTATGATGATGAGTTTACAAATTATGATAAAACTTTTTTGGAAACCTACATTTTTTGAAATTTTGAGTGGAATGAACTACTAAAACGGTTTCCTTTCGTTTGTTAGGAAATAATTTGTGGGTGGTGGTTCCCTTGAAAGGATTGCCTGTGTTGAACTGTTTGAATGTAAATGTCAACATGTGTCATGAACATTGCAGAGTTATGAATTCATAATAGACAGTAGAATTACTCTGTTCAAGTTATTATCACATTTTATTTTACACAGTGCATTACTAAAACAAAAACAATTTGTTTACATAGAAGCCTTATGGGTAGACAGCATGTTTGGTAGAAAAAATATAAAGAATTATGGCCATTCATATTTATATAAATCGGAAAGTAGGGTGAATTAAAAATGGGACTGAATGTCACTTAAATTTGTCTAAACTATTTTCTTTCTCACCTTTTCTGTCTTCTCCGTTAGTCCAATGTCATCGCAAGAGGACTGGAAGGAGACGGCTCTACAGAAGTATATAGCAAAGGTCAGTGACTTTGTTAGTATGAAACATGGGCGTCGATCCTTACATAATACCTATTGTTCAGCAGGGGATGAATGAATAGATCATCCCCCCTGAACCAATAGGTATCAATTACAGATCAACGCCCGTCGTATGAAAGTTCATCTGTTTTGGTATTTCAATTGGTGTTCAAACACCCCCATTTAGCAAAAAGAAATTACTGTTTTAGGTATTCAAACACACTCCAACTGCACCACTGAATGAAGCTAAAACATCCCCCTGGAAAAAATCCTGGGTATGACTGTGGATGATCTATTATGTTGTTCTTTTCTAACCTAATTTTAGGTTATTTTTTGTTATTTTTTTTTTTTTGTGTTTGGAAAAATTACTTTTTTGACATTTTTGTTCATTTTTGTGTTTCGTATTCTTGTAAATATTGCAGCTTCTGGAGCAATCACCCGGTGGGACGCCCCAACAAGCCCAAGCCATGCCCCTCGGGAATCACAAGGCATCGGTCAGGGTACAGCAGGCGATGATGACACATCAAGGTACAGTCAAACCTGTTTTAGTGGCTACCTGTCTATAGCAGCCAACCTGCATATAGTGACCACCAAACACTCTCCCCGGCAGAGGAAAATGATGCGATAAAATCTTGAATATGTTTAATTCCGAAGCTACAAAAGGCTTTCCATAATTTCTAAGTCCAACCAAGTGTTAAGTTCGACTTGGGATCTTTGTGAAATACCCCCCTGCTTATATAAAAGTTTATGCAAAAAATATCTTTATTTTTTAAAGAAATGTTACAAGTAAAGATTTCTTGTGCTTTTTATTTTCTATATTCACCCTTATGCCTAAAGATATCTTGGCCCCAACTAATCAGTTTGCAGTGGTATTTTCTTGACTATTTGTGAAGCATGAAGATGGGATTGTTTATCATATTTCG
Organism: Echinarachnius parma; assembly: GCA_037951105.1. NCBI lineage: Eukaryota > Metazoa > Echinodermata > Echinoidea > Clypeasteroida > Echinarachniidae > Echinarachnius > Echinarachnius parma. The sequence continues at coordinate 15,507 of JBAMJV010008022.1, read as the reverse complement.
AATTGCATGATCCATTTAAAAAAAGTTTATTTCAAACTTGATTGCAGCAAGGAGCATCGTGAAGAGGGAAACTGTCGTCCAAGGGAGACATCGCTCGGCTGTATCAAGTAGTACTGAACCGAGGGAGTATGGAATGGGTCAAGCTGGACTGGTCAGTACCTCTACAGTCAGGACCGCTAGACCAGGGCTGAACGAATCGGCCAGCGGACAGAGGGCTGCTGGTCAGAAAGACAGGGCACAAGTACGCATGCATTAATTTTGTTTAACTTATATAGCTTAGATTTCGAAAGAATTCAGAAATTTGTATGATTTGGAACTATTTCTCTAATTTAAATCTGACTACAGCCTCTTTTATGAAAGTGTATTCTATTTTCAGTTCCTCTCTTAAATGATGCTCTTCATTTTAGAAAACATTCAAATATGACCATTTTGTCTTATTTTCCTTGCCTGTTTTGATACTAGGGATAAAACTCTTCCCTTTTTTTTAGAACAATAAAACACATTACATCTTCCTAACAACATGCACAAACGTTATTGCACCACCATAAAATCATAAAGACACATTCATCCTCCAAAGAAGATGATAATACGCATTTGACATTCACGCATGACCGACTTAACATCATTCAGAACACTTTATTCTCGCAACAAAAGGACGGTACACTGTTAACAATATCAATGCATTTTGCAACATTTCACTTTTGACTTTGCCCCATATTCGGGTGTCATGCATATTCCATGATAAAATATTCATAGCAAATGTCATATCAATGTAAAAGGGGGAATACAAGCTTTCCCATGATACCAAATTCATGAACGGTAATAAAGTAATAAGAGAGATACATGTATGAGCGCTCAAACTTGAATTGCGGAACTTTTTGTGAGGGGTTTATAAATTGTATTACCTACCAAACTTGCGTAATAGCAAATGTCATGATCTAAAGCAAACTTCTTTACTTATACATGCAGTATCTTATAGTAACGTGAACACTTGTTTTGTTGTATTACTTGTAATAATAAACTAATGATTCTTTAAATTCCTTGATTTTCATAATTGCAGCCAAAACCCACAATGCCTTCCCAGCATGCATCACAGATGAGCAAAGGAAAGGTCATAGGTCATCAGGCACCGGGCAGGCCAAAGTCCGTTTCTGGTACATCACAGGCTAAGACACAGCGAACGACTGTGGGAAAAGCGGCTACAAAATCTGGTGCCTGGCGATGAGGAATTTGTGTGAAGCTTCCATTTCTTTTGATACTGAAGTAGTTAAAACATGAACCCAATTATTGTAAACATACCAGTTAAATAAATGAGGATTTAAAGAATATTAGCTCTCCGGGAATGCATTTTTTGCATGAATAAATATTTGTGAAATAGTAAATTAAACATTAAAATACTAAGGCTCAAGCCAAATTGAAAGCGCTACCTCAAATATCTTTTTGAAATGCGAGGGAATATAACAAGGAATAGTGTTTGTTATTTTTTTCTCTCAAAGGATGTAGAAAAGGTAATTTACTTACAAATTTGTTGGTACAATGCTTGAAAATGTGGTGAAATTTTCCAATAAAATACAGTCAATCTTTTTGATCGTTTGTATGAAAGGAAAAAACACTGCTATAGTAAAATAATGACAAAGAGAAAATTTACTTGCCCACTTCTAGGTGAGATTTGCATGTGTGTGGAGTTACGCTCTACTCTTGCAGTTGAAGAGATATTTAAGTTGCCCGATCAGGCAAGCAAACTAGACCTTTTATGAAGTTTTACTTGCCCGACATCAATTTTGACTTGCCTGGGCAAGCGGGCAAGTGTTATTGTCGAGCCCTGGTTCCGTATATTTATCAACTCTCTGGGAGTTTTAAAATCTATGATAAAAACAGGTTAATGTTGCCAAATCAGCTGATCATACTCGAGTGAGTGCTGAAGAGATTTCTTCCAATTACTAAGTGGTGTTGTGAATTTTCTATTTTATATATTCAATCAACCTGACAATCAAAAGACTGTCTCGTTATAAATGTTGCAGTACTATGTGCATTTGATGTGTTGTGAGTAGTACTATTATGTTGCATTCCACTGTCATTCCATTGTATATTTATGGTCATCTGTAGATACAATTTAGATATTTATATTTATTTATGTCTTGAATTTCCTATTCAGTGGACCTTTGTTATAAAGAATTCCAACTCTTATTTATTAGTTACAAGTTACAAGGTAATTTCACAGAAATGTGATGTCAACCCCTACCTCTTTTTTATATTTTTCCATTGGAACGAAAAGCTTATGCCAAACCAAAATTTAAGTGACTAAGCACTTGGTTTTCAACTACCTCGGAGACAAATTTGGTGAAGCGCCTTCTAAACCAAAACTTTAAAAATCCCCTTCAATTAACTTGTTACTGGTTTGTAATAATGTGTCTATTATTTAATTAACTGTAAAAACAAAATAACTACAAATGAAATTTGTTGCGCAATTAATAACAAAATGATACAATGTTCTTATTTTAATTTAATTTAATTTAATTTAATTTATTTATTTTCATTTCCAACATATAATACATTTACAGTCGCATAGAACAGAAATATTGTAATTTTACAATTAAAATCAAAATATGAGAAAAAATTTCATAAAACTAGTGGTTGGAAATGGAGAACGCTGCTAAAACGCGATGCATGTAAATGCAGCGCTCTCAAATTACTTGCAAGTACATGTATTCATAGTTCCATCAGCAATTGAAGGCATGAAACATTTTATGAATGTACCCTCATTTCATTAATTGCAAGTGCACAACTTAACATATTAAAAAGCTCAAAGGCAAATTAGATAATACTTTTACACACATGTACAGTGGAGCCTCTTTATAACGAGCTCTGTTATAACGAGGTACCTGATTTAAATGGTCCAGGTTCTATGTATTTTGTTGTTTTTAAGCCCTGATACAACAATACATCTGATATAACGAGGTAAATTAAATGGACCCAACATACTCGTTATAACAAGGTTTCACTGTATATGTGAAATATTGTGACTAATTTTGGAGTCCTCTTGAAAAGTGAGGTAAAGTGACCAAATTTTTCTTTTAATAAATGATCTTGAAAAGTGAGGTAAATTGACCAAATTTTTCATTTAATAAATGATCTTGAAAAGTGAGGTAAATTGACCAAATTTTTCATCTGAAACTCGGTACAGAATAATTGAGAACGACTCCGGCAAAATCAGCCTTTGGTAGCCAAATATCAAAATTGAGATTTGTATAGTAATAAACAACTCATTTGATCGAAAAATCATGTAAAAATGACATGCAGTATAATTATGGTCACTTCAGTTTTTGCTAATGTGTGAAAATGTCTACTTATTTTTCACTTTAAAAGGTAATTTCTTTACTAAAAAGCATAAGTTGCCGACAATTAACCCCTTCAGGGCTGGTCCCAAAAATACTTGGGCTGGGGTCTATGGAGAATACATGTTATAGCATTATCAATAGGTCCTGAACGGGTTAACCCCTGTAAAAAAAAAGTACTGCAGTACTACTGCAGTAGTACCGCAGTACTTGTACTGCAGTACTTGTACTGCGGTACATTTACTCCTGTAAAATGGTTGGTAAAAGTACTCCTGTACTACTGCAGTACAAGTACTGCGGTACTACTGCGGTACTACGGCAGTTATACTGCTGTATGGCTTCGGTACTACCACAGTACTACCGCAGTACTACTACAGTACCGCGGTAGTACTGCAGTAATACCACATGTACTACGAGTACTGCGGTAGTACCGCAGTACTCGCAGTAAGGTACTTATTTTACAAGGGAAGAGCCTGATTTCAGTAGCCAGAGTCAGTCACAGGTGTTCAATCACTCCATCCCTACAACTGTGTTTATCAACCGAAAACAAAATAATACTGACATTTGCCCTTTGCAGTGAACCAACATGAATACAGTCAAACCTGTGCTAGTGGCCATGTGTCTATAGCAGCCAACCTGCCTATAGTGGTCACCAAACGTGATCCCTTGCCAAGAGAAACAATGTTTTGGAACCTGTTTAGACTATAATAGAGGTCACCTGTCTACAGTGGCCATGCACATTTCTTGTTTTCCTTGGGTGGTCACTATACACAGGTTTGACTGTATGTATATTAATTATATATTGCATTGCTGTGATACCTCAATTTAAAAAAAATACTGATTTGTTCGGATTGATTAATGACTGCCAATATTTTCATTTTCTTTGGTTTATGTATGAACTGACGTGTATTACTGTAATTCAAAATGAAATGTTAAAGGCCAAATATTTGCAGTTTTATAATTACTGTATTCAATAAAAAAAGATGCACCAAATCACCTTGCCAGATGATGTGAATAAATCATATTTACAAAAACTCTTTCTGTTTCCGTCATGATTGTCTCAAATACATTCTATTTCGAATTGTTTTCCATTTTCATGATGTAATAAATTGATTAAAAGAAACAAATCATTTTATTCCAATGCAGTCACACAAAAATTATTAAAGGGGTAGTTTCTCCCAGCACTGATGTGGTTTAAATGAAAGGACAGATCATTCAGAAACCTAACAGTAACAATTTGAGCAAATTTTACTTTTCCATTCAAGTTTTTGTTTGCTGCCCTCTCTAGATAGTACTTTGCCAGAATGAACGTAGATTTGCTAATTTATAAAAACTTGTTTAATAACTCTGTAACTTCACATATTTTGCAGAGACACACAATATACAAGATTGTAATCAAAGCTTTGACAAATCATAACTCTTGATTAGATTATCAAAATCTGCTCAAATTTTGGGTTTCTACAACTTCATTCACTTAATCTGTTGCTTAAATGCTTCTTGAAATGTCTCCTTTTTATTTAGATACAAATAAACAAATTATACAAAAACACTTCTATGAGAAATTGAGTGATTATATAAAAAGCCTCATTGTATCCATGATGAACAATTATGATTAGAAAAAGAGCACATTACAATAAATCCTCTTATACATTATATACCAATGCACATAAATTTAAATATTTGAAAGATTGGTTGGCTAAGAATTAGAGGATAGATGTCAGAGAATGAAGAAGAGTCATATTCATGGTGGTATGGGAGGAAGGGGATTTCGCGTAAGCTAGAAACTGGTGACAATGAAAATGAAAAAAGGGAACATAGATTATGAAGAAGGGATGAAGAAACAACAAAATAAAAAGGACAGAAACAATGCGAGAGGCCAGGCTATAGGCCAAACTAGGAATATGAATTATGACTAACGATCCTTCCTCTTCTTTTTGAATAGCGATCCCTATGCCTTTATGATTAGTGACCCCCTTTTAGTTTTATGAATGTCAGCGGTCCTTCCGTATAAAGGGAAATACATTATGAACAGCGGTCCCTATGAATAGCGGACCTTATGAATAGTGGTCCCTACAAATAGCCGACTATATCGGTCCCTATACAGCGGTCCTTATTATCAATATCGTTCGAGGCCTTGATCACTCTAGCATCGGATAAGATAGTTTCATATACCTTGATCAGAGAGGGGAGTCTTCCCACCTCTCTGCCTCGATGATTATAAAACAGTATAGCGGTTATACCCGACCCGGGATATCTGAGAGTGCACACTAAATTTGAGAAAATAATATATGTTTGAATTAAAATAATATATAGGCAGTTTTGGCCCCGTTTCATGAAAGGGTCTTATCTCCGCACGTACACAACCTTGGTATAACCTTGACATTTACGGTAACACGTATTGCATGAAAGCATCGAACTTTACTTCCAACCTTGTCCTTTGTGGTCGGAACAAACGTCATCCGTAGATCGGTCACGGTCACGTGACAGTTAAGACGGTCTTAGCTGAAAGTACGGGGCCCAGGGGTTCGATCACCTGCCATAAATATTCACTGCAGAATGCACAAGATATCACATGTTTATATATATTACGAATAATATTAGTATTTAATTTCATACTTTCATCAGAATAAACAATTATATTAGAACGATTATATTCATATAATTCATCAAAATATATTTTGTTGGTATAGTAAATATATATATATATATTTGAGCCTTTCCATCCCATCTGATATACAATGCATATGCCTTTATTATGATCATGCAATCATGGGCGTCAACAGGCGGGGGACATAAATGCATACATTATGACATAATGTGTACATTTATGAAAAAGTGGGGGGGGGGGGGGGGGGGGAGGGGGGAAAGGGAGACAATCCCCTCCACATAGATTGCACTACATATTTCTGAAATTTCTGTCTCAGGTATGTACCAAATCGCACAATTTCAAGCCCAAAAGTGCAAAGACTCCCTACAGTAGGATCCCACACAATTCCCCCCGCTCGGTCGCTTCGCTCCCTCGCAATGTCCCCCTCCCACTTTTGAGAAGCTGCTGACGTGCTTGTGCGTGCAATAACGACCTTATCAGTGTGACTCTTTTCAAGACATTGTCAAACATAGTTTAAACATTGTTCAAATATGATAAATTAGAAAGGTTATCTGTGTACCAGACGACGATAATATTTGTTATTACAGATTGTAGCGATAGCTATTATACTTATTGCGTCACAACTATAAGTCGTACGTGCATGCTGTATTTACTTCTTATAACATCTTTCAAATCAGCAGATGCGACAATTCCCACATCACGTTGACGTATGTAGCATTATGTTTACATTTAAGAACGATATAAGAGGAGTCGCGGGTCTCAGTGGTCTGTTATTGAGTGAAATAGCTGGACTTGGGTTGTTGGTTCTCAACTTCTGCTTTTTGTGGTACGTATATGACATTTCTTTTTGTTTTCTTCAACTGGATTGTAGCAAAAGCAATGACTATCATCATCGAGGTATAATCATGGGTATTGGGCACTGATTGTAATGATTATCATATCTATATAATTATATCGTTGTCTTCACATACATAAAACTTGTTATAAAACAAAACATAATCTTGTAAAAAAATCAACTTCACCTCGACGAATAAGGCAATTACAATTACATTTTCGCGTTTTAAGGCTAACCATGACGTTGCATGTATACGAGCCATAATTCATGCAATCTTGTCCTATTTGATAATGACTGGACCCGAGAATGACGATTACCCTCCAAATTCAGAAAGGTCCAATTTGTATCGATCTCGGATCCACTTTTTATCGGTCTCGACCATCTAAACCAGTGGTCTTGGACGCCCCCTCCCCCCTGCTCACACATCATAACCAGTGGTCTCAGCCTCGGCCACCGTGCGGACTCGTTTTTGTAAAATACGGACCCGTTTTGGTAAATTACGGCACCCCCACCCCCCCCCCCCCCCCCCCTCCCAAACCCCCTTGAAAAAATCCTGGCTACGTACGGGCCTGCATCCCGAACATTTCCGGACACATCCTAAATTATTTGATAATTTATGGTCAGTTATATCCCTTTCCTAAATAAGTAAAATGTTCATATATCAAATGGTTACCATTAATCCCTTCTCTACACAGAGACTAAACGCGATGTTCAGATCGCAGTTCCTCCTTATTCTCGGCCTCGCGGTCTGCGTGCTCGCCGTGATCGATGACATCGAGCTCCACGTCGACCCGGTGGACGGTCTCAGCGACCCTCTGCCAACGCCCGCTGGTATCGCTAACTTCCTGGGCATCGGCTACAACATCATTGAGGGTAACCCAGAAGGGGGCGATACGTACCTTGGTGGAGTCGACCCAGGTCTCCTGGTGACCCGTCGCATTCTGAAGTTGACCTATGACACCAACAACTTGACCCCTGACCTCGCCTACATCGTGCCCGACCATGCAGGTATAGAGGCGCTTAAGAAATTATGAATTATAAGGTGTTCCACTATATTAATTTGTATGTATGACTGAAAGTATTGTTTGGAATCATGATTAGGCTAATGATGATTTATTATTTTGAACAATTTAATTTGATGTAATAATCATTCCCCATTCCCCATACATGTCATATCCCCTATAATGGGGCTTCTCTCCGTTTCCGTTTCCTAACTTCGCAAAGGATATGGGTTAGCGTGTTGGCGGTGGTGATAATGATCTTGGAAATTATGATGATGTCGATGTGCATGAGATATGACCCGGGGGGGGGGGGGGGGGACTACTTTCTATACCTGGTACTATAGGTATGTGCCCCATCAAGACCCCCCCCCCCCCCTTTCAGCTCAATTTTTCGTTCCGCAGACCCCCCAAATCCTAAATATCGGCCGTTCTGCCCGTTCCGCCTTCTATTAGTTCCGCTGGGTCCGCTGGTAGTGAATTTGAACATCCGCCGGAGTCCTCCCTTGCAGACGTGGCGCCGATCCGTTCTAGAGACCCCCCTTGCAAACGCGGCGATCCACTCCGGAGCCCCTACTTTTGCACCCTGGGGAGGCGCATACGGCATACCTACCCAAAATATGGTGATGTGATTTTGATTTGAATTTGATTTGGTTCCATTTTAGGTGATGTTTACTCCACGAGAGAGCTGTGCGGAGTCTGAGGTGCGCACGACCTTCTACGGAACGGAAACATACACCGAGAAGATCTCTGTGGACATCGATCAGTCAGGTCAGTTAACCCAATCGGGTTTGGTCCTGAAAATATGCAAACATTAATCAGTCATGACTGGGTTAAAACACTGCTCAACCCTCATAGTGCCAGAGTAAACTAGTTTGTACACGCATACATAATTATGCACTGTTAAAACGCTGTGTAAACAAATTCAACAACCGCTGTTTAACATATGAACCATCCAACTGTTGTTGAAAACATTCAGCAACCCCAGTTGTTTAAAGTTTACACAACTGTTGTTTTAATTTGTTCTACAACTGTTTAGAATAAATGTCAACAATCCCGTTGTTGAAATAGCAAATACAAAACAAGATGTAAAGCGACAAGGGTAGGATTCGAACCGGGGGGTCTTTGGGTTATAAGTCTCACTCTCTACCGACTGCGCTATCTCGGTTCGCTTGGTTTGCGGAGGGACAAAAGAGGTTTTGACGCGGTGATTTTGCGGTCGAAACTATGACGTGATTTAACACGTTTCAACAGCGCTTGAACAATGGCTGCTTAACACAACCCTTCTTTGTACAACTTATTACGCTACACCTAAAGTTATATGAAAAGATTAAACAACCATTTTTACACAGCGTTTTAACAGTGTGCATGTACCATGGACGCATATTAGGGCCCAACACGAATGGGGAACCAACAAGTGAAATGAGATATACGTACCCTTTTTAGATTTGTATTAAACTATTGTTAATATAATAATGACGTACATGTATGAACGGCGAGATTTTTGACAGGCCTATGCTTTATAAGTCACACACTAATCATCATTATTGTTTTTTGTACTTTTTGTGCAGCAAAAGCAAGAGTACTGTTCACCAAATACAAGTTCTCCTCCAGTGCACGTAAGTATACCACGAATTATTACCATCACGAGAGAACATAATAATAGTAATAATAATACATTATAAATGTTTTGGAGTTGCAATTTCCATACCCTTCAGAATAACTATTATTATGGCTGCCCCTTGTGGCAGTTGCGTTCATTATAATGAATGTTATTTACATGATAATATTTTTTTTTTTTAAAGAAAGAGTAAATTAATAGCAATATCAATACTATACTGGTACATTTTATAACAATAATGGTGATGGTGAGAATGGAGGTGGTTGTAATCGATGATGATGATGATGATGATGATGATGATGATGATGATGATGATGATGATGATGATTTTGAGGAGGAGGAGGATGATGAAATTGGTTCCGATGATGAGTGAATGATAAACATGACGACGATTTTAAAAATATCGATGATTGTGATGATGGTGACCATGGTGACGCTGCTAAGGATTATAATGATGATATATGACGACGATAATGATATGCGCATAGAGACCCTAATATAGGTGTGATATGCGCTATATAAGAACTGTTTATTATTATGATTATGACACTGGTTACGATGGCGAATATATAATTATTATTACGACGTATATCGCGATGAGTATGGTGATGCTGATGCTGCTGACTATGATTATAATGATTATTTTATGACATGCCCGTAGCCAGGGGTTGCGTTGCGTACGCCCCCCCCCCCCCCTCCCCAAACAAAAAAATTGTCCGCTTTTTATCGGTCTTGGCCATCGTAACCAGTGGTCTTGGGCAATGATCGGTCTTGTTAACGACCCCCCCCCCCCCCCCGTACACGTCTCAACCAGTGGTCTCGGTCCCGTTTTTGTAAATTACGCACCCCCCCCCCCCCCCCCTCCCCTTGAAAGCTATTGGCTACGGGCCTGTATGATAATTATATAATATCATTCGTTATAACCGAATTAGAATACAAGGAGGTCCAGCGTGGAGTAGAGAGCAACCGCTACGTGTACTACGAGGACAAGACCGTATGCAACCGAGGCCAGGCCAGGTACCAGAACGAACTAGCCCTGTACGAGCAGTACCCACTGGAGGTCGGCTTCGTCGTGTCTGCCTGCAAGCTGCCCCTGGTCTATGACGAGACCTCGTACATGCAGTTCCTCGAAGACTGGGGCACGGTACGTAGTTAATTGTACAGATTAAAGATGTAAAGTTCCATCTTCACGTGCCCATGCCACACCCCTCCCCCCTCCCAATAAGGCCATGAAAAATAAATTGTTGGATTGGCGTTAAAAAAAAAAAAAAAAAAAAAAAAAACCTACCTACCCTACCCTAATTTTTGGTTGCCCGTTACTCCAATCCAACAATTTTTTGCTTTGGCCTAAGTCCTCGTTTGAGGATGGGGTCGTTGTCTGTGCCTGGGGTATTTCACAAAGATTCTAAGTTGGACCTAACTATTATGGAAAGCTTTTGTTGCCTTGGAATAAAAACATATTCAAAAGCAAAAATGCGAAGTCCTTTAGATTTTCATGGGTTATTGTACATCAAGAACATGGAATCACCTTGATAATAGAAAATATTATCATAATTTGAATCAACATTTTATGCCTTTTAAACTAACCTTTTCATATTTTTTCAACGCATCTAATGGCTTTCCATAATTGTAAGTCCAATTTAGGATCTTCGTGAAACACCCCCCCCCCCCCCCCCCCCCCCTGAGCCCCGTTGCAGAAAGAGATACAATCGATTGTAAGTTACAAGCAGTTAAGTCAGATCATGTTTTTTCGGACTTACAATCTAGTGTATCTCTTTCTTCAACGGGGCCCTGGTCTATGAAGAGGCATCAGTTCTCGATTATTGGGGCACGATAAGTCGTTTATAATCAAGATTATATTTAGTTAACACGTGTTCTCTATCCCATGTACCAACTCTCCCAGAACAAACCCACACATTAGTGTAATATTTCGAAGCCACGTGATGTGATCACAAGCCAATCGGAGAATGATACATAACAGAGATTAGGGTATTATGTTACGTAAGCGGATCTTGATTACATATTCAATTCATGATATCACACGGCAGACATAATAAGCTTATATATCGTATTAAGATAATTATAGAGATGATAGATTATTGATAAGCCAATAATGAAATCGCATCTTTTAATCATTTGTATTTGCAAATGACAACGGACTATCAATAATCGCAGTAATAATAATGATATTTTTCTTTAACTTTTTTTCCCAGCACGTTGTTTTGCGAGTTGACCTTGGTGAGAAGTCGACGTCTCGCTATGCTGAGACGAGAGAGAACTTCGTGCAGTACGCCAGGTCAAACGTACGTATTAATACATAAATAGAATTAATGGAATTATTATTAAACGTGTTTTTCGTTATATTATATTATAATTATTATAATATATTATAATTGATTGAATTAATGCCCTTCATCGTCTAAGGTTAAGCACTAAATACTTAAAATATAATAAACGATTTAAAAAGGGAATTTATAATCATCGTTGAATTTAAGACGTCCATGTCAAACGTCTGCCCTCAGGGTATTCAGTGGCGTAGGATGGTCAGACTCTGATTTTCTTTGTTTTTTGTCGGGGGGGGGGGGGGGCACACTATTATATATATTTGTTTTTCAAAAATGTCCCCTTATGTTTTTCTATTGTTTTTTCTTCAGATTATTGTGGGAAGGGGGGGGGGTGCGGGGGGGGGAGGGGGGGGGCGGGGGGCACGTGCCCCCATACCCCGTAGCTACACCACGGAAGGTATCCATGCTATAATTGTTTCACAATTAACCTTATTAGGGCCGAGGAAATAATGTCCCTTTTCCCGTCCACGATTTTTGTGATTTCTCATTGAGGCTCGGATTTCTCTTTTTTAAAATTTTTACAAACACTTTTTTTATAGATATGTTTAATATTAAACAAATATTAAATGGTTTGGAGTTCAAATATGTATACAGAATAAACACCGATACATATTACATTTCTCGAGTGCATATGATTATAATTGCACGAGAGCGAATCGACCAATAGGAATCAACCAATATGAATACTAAATTTCCCTTCATTTCGTCGTCATCATCTTATATTATCAAATAATAATTGTAGGTCGATGGCAGTGTGAAGTTCAAGACCAACGTGGTCTTCGGCTACCGTGGCGCCCTCGAGGTCGACGTCGATACATTCGAGCGCAACTTCCACAAGGGCCAGTCGTTTGGCAGCAACCTCTACAACTTCACTAGCGGCGGCCCGGATCTTCCAGGTAATCTCTAACGAACATTGGCGTACCTACGGGGAGGGGGGGGGGGAGGGGGGGGGCAATATTTAAAACATAGGGGGGAATATTTGTATAAAATTAAAGAAATACAGAAACGTGTGGCCCCAATTATTCGCACGCCCCTCAATCAATTCGACCACGCTACGCCATTAGTAACGATGTTTGATGACCATGATGATAATGATGACAATAATCACCGATACAACTAATAATATTACCAAAATTAATTTCTGAATTAAAGATAGGAATTTACTTGCTTGTTTTTGTCTGTTATTGTCTGTTTACTAAAGATGATCACACAGAGGCCTATAGTGCATGAGTTATACAAGCTTTAACTACGAAAACCACTTCACAAAATTGTCCTCCTGCCAAATCATAATTCCTTTATGAAATTATGTATGATTATATTAAAACATTGTTTATGCTTAACCATAATCTTTTCGCTTTGTTTTTTATGAATCACATATAGCGCATGAGATATATAAATCTATATAATTACGGGAATCTCTGTGTAAAATTGTCTTCTGCCAAATCATAATTCCTAGATATGAATGTATGATTCATAGATATGAATGTATGATTTTATAAAAACATTGTTTATGCATAACCATGATCCTCTTCCAAACAGAGCCCATCGCCCACCTATCTGATTGGAATGCACGAGGTCTTTGACCGAGACTACTGGCAGAACTCTGGCGAGTACGTCAAGACCAGACTGTGCACTATGGACTGGGTGACCAACCGGGACACAGGTCCAGGTCAACATGGAGACCGCCCTCAACAACTACGCAGAGTGGCGTGGATCTGAAGAATCGTCCGGTAATTTTATATCTAACTATATAGTATTATCTTTTTTTTTAAATTTGTATAAATAATTGACAGATATCATAATTATATTCATTATTCATTCAGAGACCAGGTCCAGGTAAACAAGGGAGACCGGGAGGGGGGGGGGGGGGGTGCGTTAGGTGCTTCCCCCCCCCCCCCCCCCCAATTTCAGTACGGCTCCACTTTGTTATCGGTCTCGACCATCTAAACCACTTGTCCCGGACGGCCCCCCCCCCCCCCCCCCCCCCCCCGCGCCCGCTTACACCACAGTGGTCTAGTTCTCGCCGCGTTCTTGTCTCGGTCACCATTTTTGTAAATTACGCACATACACCCTTGACACATCCTGGCTACACTCTAAATTACAAGGATTTACAATTAAATCTATTAGATTTACTTTTAAATCTTTCTTTCGGCTGTGGTTAGGGACCAGCCGATCATGATTTGAAATAAATCTGTTTTTGGATTTAAAAATATAAATCCAGATAGATTAAAAATGAAGCCCTTTTTAAATTGGTTTATGTTAATCTTATTAGGCCCCAGGCGAGTTCATGGCATCCTAATGAATTATTCATAATCAGTGATGCAGGCCACAAATTTTCATTTTTTAGTTTACTGTGCATGATACATTTACTAAATAAAGCGCTACTCACCAATTATCATGGGCAAAAGAAAAAATAGAAGACTAAAGAGAGGATTCGAACCCGTGACACTCGAGCGTGGAGGTCCACAGCGCTGACCACTACGCTACGTAAATCGATGATGGAAAGAGTGGTCTCATTGTAATCGTATATATATCTTCCTTAACTCTAACCAAAACCGTAATCCTAGTTATGAATATTCATGAGTATAAAACTAAGAAAACTGAGCTTCAGAGTACCGCAGTAGGTCACGTGTGAAATATCTCTGTTCTCATTCGTCAAATCTCAGATAACCTGGCGTTATTTTTCCAATCCTTTGATGGATTGAAAATCACACCGTTGGCCTTCGATTAACAATTGCTTTCGCGCGACTTTTTAAGTCTCCATAGATTTACAAATAATCTAAGTGTATTTATATTTGTTTAATCCAAGCTACGATTTAGATTTTAAATCCCTGTAATTTAGAGTGCATGGCCTGTGTTATTATAATGTACATGTACCAAGTTTATTTCAAACAATCTCATATCTTGAGCATTATGTACGCCCCTCCAAGGGTACATGCTTTTGACGAAACTCGGTCATTGGCGTAGCGTGGTATACATGGTGCAAACCGCAAACCACACGTATTAACTACACCATAATGGAAGCCGATACGTACAAGCAACATTTAATCTCACATCTGATTTTCTTTTTCAGATCCTCTGCTAGCCATCCCCATCATCGTGGCCCAAGGGTACGTACGGTCTGCAGAAGCCCACCACGGGATGCCCAACTCTCACTTCACCTGGGCAGAGGGCCAACGATTCCAGGACACGGAGAATCTCGGCGGAAACAACGACTGGTAATAAAATATATCCATAGGGCCTGGCGTAGGCGGCAAAGGCTGGGAAGGGGAGGGGGGTGCCAGATTGCCAAGTTATGAGCAAAAATGCAAAGTGATATTCACTAACCCATTGCAACTCGCTTTGTACACGGTTTTGTCGGTCCTGTGGATAATCTGAACACTTCAATCGTAAATATCTTTTAACGAAAGGGATATTTGAAAAACAGAACCCTCTCCCATGATTTTATTGTAACGCGAATACAACAAGGTATGAGGGAACCGCTAGAATTCCCATTGGATTGTGAGGATTTGCACTATGTTACCAAGTCCCTTTAAGTACCGTTACATCATTTTCGGATGGTTAAAACTTGATAACCCTTTTTCTTTTTTGCTTGCCAGGTGAAATGGGAGAATGGTATTCGGGGCAGAAGACCTCAGCCCCTAGAAAAAAATGTGCCCCTACGGCTGTGAATATATGTATTTAATATACACGCCAAAGCTATCATATTATAAAGGCTGCATACATAATGTGAAATATAATACGTATTTTGATTCATAGATTGTC